>WURT03000026.1:2713917-2737403 GCA_009936505.3 Holothuria glaberrima
CATAGCTGGTATCGTTGTAGTTTCATATTAGTCGCCTTTGTAAAAGGGTTGAATACCCGAAACGTTGGCAGTAATAACTTAAAACATAGCATGAGTATCATTTGTCTTGTATATTTTTCTTGTATATATATATATATATACATATATATATATATGAGTTTGTTTTACTTCTAAGGAGGTCGTTAGAATTAGAAAAGTATAACATTAGCTTTTGTGATGTTCCTTGTTTCTCGGCTGGGTCAAGGGAAGGAAAGGGAGAAGGGATTGTTAGAATGAAAGTGAAACATGAAGTTGGCTTTTTTTTTTTTTTTTTTGTGGTTTTAACTATAAAAAACAGTGGCAATATGCAACTCACAGTATGCAGGTTATAGTATATGCTAGCCCTGTATGGTAGATAGCCTCATTGTTCTTTATTTTCTTTAATTCCATGGAAATAAATTTCATACCATGAATGTTAATGTTTTTCTGGTCATTTGTTCAATTTACACTTGTAAAAGAGTGATTTTTGCTGTCACCAGATGTATATACCTCCCCCTCCATTTCCCCAACCCTCCCACATAAACACATAAAGGCACTCTCCAAGCCAGACTCAAAAGTGCATGATCAGATTTGTTTTAGAGAACCACCTCATTTCTTCAAAGGAGTGACATGGAAACAGAAAGATCTGCTTTTGGTCAACTCCTGTTGATAAAAATTGATGTCAGTATGAGAGCATTCTTTGAAATTATTATAGTATCTTTTTAACCTTGCTCAAGATATTTACATCTTTGCAGGTATCACCCAATTCTGAGATGATTTGTTAGCTAGACAAAAAATGGTAATATAATAAAACAGGTGTTTTTTAAAGTGCCTTTTCAAGAAGTCTTAAAGTGCTAAATGATATGTCTCAGTATGTTTTTTTTTTCTTTATATAACCCTACCTTATAAACCCAGCATGTGTTAATCAAGTATCAGTTTGGACGTGTAATGTTGACAGTTTTCAAGTATATACAGGAGACAAATACTTTTCCCAGGTATACCCCTGATGGCAACAGTAGAATTGTTATTGGAATGAAGGTTAGATAAACAAATAAATAGTGTGAAACATTTTGTGCTTGCATCTTTCCATGCTACAAATTTTTGTTTAAGTTAATTAAGATTTATTCTATGGCTGTGAATATTCAATAAAAATTATCTAGTAATTGGCCATTTTTCATCTATTTGAGTTGTGGCTTTTTCCATATTTTGCTTCAACCATTTTGGTATGTCTTACATTCACTTCTCCATTCACCATACCTTAAAACATTATTAAGCCATGTTCGGACTGTTATGATATTAAAAACAGTGTAGTTCTACATTATCAAAATGATTGAATATTGCATTAAAATAGAACTGTTGGGCCAACTACCATTGCAAGAATATGTCATCTAAATGTTAATACTGTAGGCCTACTGTACTTGATTAATACGACTAGATATTTGCCTTGAGCTTTCAAAAAGGAAAGTATAATAAAACATTATTTATATATAAGTTTCAATTGATGAGAACTGAGAAGGAGATATTGACATGGATCCACTACCCTGGATCTGTTCCTTGGCAAAGATAGTATATATCAAACTATAACAGCTCAATTAACTACGGATATTTATGTGGTACTTGATACCAACCTCTAACTGACCATGCAGTACCCTTTTGATAAAGTGGAATGTTCCAATTAAAATTTCCCCCATGTATCCATGATCATTTGACGTAATAATAGTCGTTTATTTTGTACTATGACACATTGTTAGAGACAACAATTTCACACTATTTCTGTTTTCCTCGTCAATACGTTAGCACCGTGAAAGGTCATGGATTAATTTTCCTTTCTTTTTCTTTTTAAAGAAAAAGTGGTGAAACTGTTTGAAGGACCTTTGCATTAGATGCAGTTAATTGTGACATACACTTAACTCTGTTCTGACTCACTGATCAGTTGTGTTCACCGCCATTGGTATTAAACAGCTTAAAGTTTTCTGTAAAGTATCCCCTTGTTGTGCAAAGATCAATTAACAGTTCTATCTGTTAGTTGATTGAAACACAGATTGCTTCCATTGGTGCAAGTAAGTGATAAAGCACACACAATCTTAAGGAAGGAAATTTCTGGTAAGACATTGAGCAAGCAATGTGAAGCATTGTAAGTGAAGTTATTATTTGCTGTGGAAGTATCAGCTTTGTGAGGATACAGTTACCACAATAAGCAACTCAGTGTTTTTCATGGTGGTAACTCAACAGTTGATTTCTTGAAAAAGAGAATAAAGCCTCAAGCTCTAGTCACATATGGAAATTAAGGTCAACTGAAGTAAAAAATTAGATCAAATTCATTGGACACAGGTTCAATACACCAGAGACAAAAAGCAGTTGCTCATCATGTACAAGGCAGATTGGATACAGACTACAGTATATGACTACATTCTTTACATGAGGACTAAATGGTCTCCCAGTTTTTCTTGTACAGTACCACAGTGTTGGATGTGAAGTATGTCCATGCCCAGCAACTACACTGTGTGAAACCGTATTGGTCAAAGAATGAAATGTTTTTCCCATTTTCCAAAGGAGAATTTTCTTTACTAAACTAATAGGGGACAATTGTCGTATGATGTACGTGTAGGCCTGTTTGTGAGCTACATTGTGTTGGGTTTAAATGCTCTGTATAATGCTGACATAAAAAAGTACTCCCCCATAATAGCTTTAGTCACTAATGGGATATGAAACCCATAAAGCTCTTTGTTATAGCTTATTTATTGGAAATCGATTGTAAATCTGCAAAACTTGTAGTATTCCCTGACGATTGCAACAAACCTTTGCCTTCAACAAGAAAACATTCTTTGAAAAGAATAAGGTACTAACCATGTTAAGCTTTGACCAATACTTTTGTACACAGGGTACTATTGCATGCATTAAGCTTTATGTCAAGTATGGCTGACTTTGTTGTTGTTACATGTATTTGTGACATTTTTGAAGAACCTCTGTAGAGACCACAAGGTCCTTTTCACTGTTGGGCTGTCATTGTCGGCCAGTACTGCGACAGAGGCAAGCTGTTTGTATTACGTAAATGTATAAGAGATGTGGGCCCTGTTTCATAGAGTTATGCTTCCCGAGTTTGATTTATCATGTAGCTTATCTGTTTACAGTAGAAAAATCAAACTTAAAATGTAGCTAAAAGTAATTGTGCCTGGGACCTGGTGTTTAGTCAACACGCACACCTGAGGAATTTTGTGGTGTATTAATGGAGAGATAAAAAACTAAATCACTTTACAGTTAAAGTTATGTTGTAATTGTGTTAGTACATTCTTTACGAAGTTGGTAAGTATACATTTCAGCATTAAAGAGACCTTTTTCCTGCATGAGGTTAATTATGCCAGTTTGTTAGGAATAAATCCATGAAAATATAATTTTTTCAGAATATTGATACTGCAGTAGCAATGTTGTATCTCTATGTATGCCATGTCCCTGTACACAGTAAAATGACTTCTCATCAGCCAGCCTTCCCATGCTCTGGGGCATATGCAACAAAGGAATCTTTTGTTTTACATATTCATGTTAGATTGGGGGCCATGAGTAAAGAATGATTGTCTTTTGTACTGTTGTTTATCATTACTAACCCTTGTAGAATAATGACTAAAGCTGTTGTGCCAATCAGCAAAGTTTCTGTTTGAATCGCTAACTCTTCATAGATTGTTTGCTTGTTGATGACATAATTTCATTTTCATTTTATTTATTTCATTTCTCACATCCTGCAATGTTGCAAGTAATTATGCACACAAGTACAGTCCCAGAGGGTATCAGACGAAAGCAGTAAAAAGAAACATAATTAATGCTAAAACAAGGATCTAAGCCAGAAGGTATTACATCATTTGTAATAAAAGAAAAAAAATGAACGTTAAAATGGGTATATCAATACGAAAACAAAGTATGGTTTATCTGTATTACTTAACTAGAGGATTAACGTTAAGTTAGACTCTGTGAAAGAGTATGATCATTGAACTGATCACTAGAACAAAGGTAGTTCTGTAGCCACGTCAGTAAGAGAAAGCAACAAAAGCTTGTTACATCGGTAGTTACCACATTACTTTAAAACCTTGCAGTTATATATTGCTCTGGGTGATCGTAACTGTCATGTAATTTGGGAAAGTTCAATTGGAAAAAAAAAAAAGAGGCAGCTGCCAGTGTTTATTGTACTGTACAGAAGTTTATTCTGCCACACCATACTACACAACATACAAGTACTGTATGGAGTTGTGAAAAAATGATGAATGGCTATCAGTGGATCAAAGGACGCCAGAAAAGAATTTAAAAGGCTTTTGATTTACAGTATATATCTCCTGTGACATTCCTATAAAATCTGCTAGCATGAATAGTTCACTTCCATGTGGGTTCTTTACTCTAACAGAGGGATGGATCCTTGGCTCCCTACAAGGCATGTAAAGTACAAGTAGGTGAACTTGAGTTGATCATATGTATAAATGCACGTAAGCTTAGTACTAGCAAGGTCTATGTCATTTCATCCTTGATTTTGTTCATAGCTTTGCCACGCTCAGTTATTTCTGTTATAATGTTTAGTTTTAGGTTCTTACTCATGCTCTTTTGTAAATTGCACCAAACATATCCCTACATAAGCAACTCGTGCTGTTAGTGGCAGGGGTTTGGAAAGAAAAAAAAAAAAAACAGCCCAGTGAAAATCATCAGTGCGTAAAATAGGAACATTTTATCAGGACTAAAATGTTTACAGTGTAGTGAATCAGTAGCATCTTTTCATCTATTACACTCAAGATAACAATTAGGCTTTCTTACAAAAAGGAGAACATCTACTCATTTTCCTGAAACCCTCATCTTTCATTTCTTCAGTTGGATATTCAAACCTGAATTGTCCCTCCTCAGCGCCTGTTTAAATAATAAGTAAGAACTTAATGCAACCAGAAGCCTGAGTTCACAACGTGCAGACTTGCAAGCTGAAGAGGATGAGGGAGGGCTTCCTCAGCCATTGTGCTACAGGGTATCAGACTTGCCAGGCACTTACAGTATTGTGTGGGTGAGGGTCATATCGTGGAAGTATATATAGCAGTTCATTTAGTATCTGGCTTGTCGATTCCCAGACTAGGGAACCTTGGGGATTGTATGTACTGTTGATCACAAAACAAAGTTGTTAGTCATCAGTGGGTTGGTAGAATGACTTAAAAATCATTTGGTTGGTCTGAATATGGAACAAAGTAATATCATAGGGGAGTTGACATGGTAAACATTTGTACATGAACTAGTAGAATTTTAAAGAGTTAAAGGCTGCATGCTGGCAGCCAATTTTCATCATTGACAGAGAGTTGATTACAACACCCATGATATAGAATATATTTAGTCTAGGTTTGCTCTTTATTATCTCCTATTTACATGTAGTTGCCTGCAATTACCATCTGGCATAATGTGTTAGCACTGAGATGGTGTCCTCCCATTTCTAAGATTGGCACTGTGGTTGATTCTCATACTCTCTCCATCTTGCCCTGCTTTAAAGTAGTGTTGCACTGATATTGCAAGGAGCTGATATTGCAATGAGCCCCAGTCCACAAAATTAGTTTTCCTAGTTCAAGGCCAAACATGGCCTTCATAACCAACCATTTTTAGAGCAATTGCAGGCCTAAACTCTCTTATCCAAGGCCAAAAAGTAATACGTACCAGAAATAAGAATATTGAGCCAAGACGCAGTTCGCTACGACGTATTGCGTAGTAGACAAGGCAACTCAGTGCACTTATAATGCACAGATCCAATGCAGACAGGCCTAAGCATAAGCCTAGTAATAGCACAGTACAGTTAAAAGTTGACCTACCACATAGTGGATGTATGTACTTTAGAATGAATGCGTACATAAATTCAAGTAGCGCAAGTATGGCATAAAACTGCGGCGAGTGCTGTATCAGTAGATATCATTTGTGTTGGAATCTTTTGATGGTGAGCTTTCAAAGCAGTGATTATCACTAATGATCTGCAGAGCTAAGCACATTTTTTGCCGTTAAACTGTGTAGGTTGTTTGTGCAACGAAGCTTAATTGAGCGAAAAAATACACAAGCCAGATATGGTAGCCGCAGACTTGTAGACACATACTGTATATACAGCAGAAATAGTCTGTATATAGGGGATATAAACAATCGGTTCATATAGCGTGCGAATTGAAAATCAACAGAACGATTTTGAAAGTGAAAAAATATTGGTTCCCATATACTGCATCCTGCATCATGAATGCTTGTGGAAAAAGAATGATGAAGGAAGTGAGCTTGGTATTTAGTAGAATACTGAGTGTCTTAACTGATACATCGATCGCCGGCCAGAAGTGGCCTTCGATAAGTTTAAGGAAAACGGCTGTTGGAGGCCAAAAAAAAGATTTAAGGTGGTGGCCATGCCATGGCCATAATGGCCGTCGTGAATTTTGTGGCCTTGGCCCATATTGCTGATACCGATATTTCAGTTCCTCAATATGAGCTGATACCGATCCGATAACAGTATTTGTAAAAAAAAAAAAACATCCTGTAACTAACTATAGCCTTCAGGAGACCACAGTGAAGTGCCATTTCATCTTGATGAGGTAAAATGTGGCTCTTGCATTCAAAAACACTCAAATAGTGTACCATTTTCATGACTTATGGGATGATAAATATCGATTAGGTAATGACAGCATTTAAGGATAATTTTACCCATACTACAGGATAAAAATGGGTAATATCGGCCACTGTTGTTAGTGAATACCCATATTAATCAGTCCGACACTGCTTTAAACAAGACAGTTAATATTCTCACTGTCTGACCTTTTTGAGAAGTTTTTCACTCTTTTTTCAGCATTTTAGCTAGTTTCATGTACTTTTGTTGGTATTGCTGAACATTTTTTAGGAACACAATTTAAAAGTTATTGGCTTAGTATAATGTTCTTTTCCAACTTTTTAGCTTTGATTGCTCCTTCTCTTGCTTCACATTGCTGTCTGTCATGTGGTTAGCAGAGGAACGGGTTCTGTGAAATTTTGAAAACCTTTTTAGGTGGATCCACATTTTCCCCAGATTCCTTGTTAGTTTGATTAGCCCTTTTTATTTGCCTGCTAGTGTTTTGCAGTTTTGGTGTTTTTTGCTTTAACTTCTGTGCATTTTGCAGGGTTCTTTAGCTGTCTTACCCGTTTATCTCCCGCTCTCGTATACAGTACAACACTGTCATTGCAGTTGCATATTCATCTGTGCACTATTGTTGCCAGGTGTGGCCATGGATAGTCAGTAACACAGATGAATATCTCAAACTTCACTAGTGCACTGCTTTCCTATCTGGCTTACCTCATTTTATCCATAATTTCACCTAGCATCAGTGCCATTTTTGAAGGGTAGGGTTTAACAATGCCTTAAGCTTTTTCACTTTTGGGTTAGGTTTGGACGCTTTTTAAGGAATTAGAAATTTAAAATTCAAATTCACCCAAATGGCTGTTTGTCAGGAAAGGCAATTGGATTGTAACACTGAACATTGTTGTGTGAGAAATTTGAATGAACCTTACATATGCTTCAAGTGACAGGTATCAAAATGAATAAATTGCTTGTAATACATTTCACAAAGTTGTATATGCATGGTGTATGAAGTATGTCACTATGGTGTACAAAGGAGAATGTTTCTTCTTGCCAGACTGTGACACTACATTAAACATGTTATTTCTTTGGTAATTGCTGGAGTGATTATCAAAATAATGTATCTATGTAGCAAGCACATGCATCTCATACTCGTTTTCTTTATTAAATTCTGTCAGTGAAATTCATCTCAAAAGCAGATATGTCACCCCATGAGTACACAAATGTATAATTCAGAAGTAAGAATAGATGACTTAAAATGACTGATTTAATATACTTCTTCCATCCAATATACAGTTTGTCAGTATAAGAGAGAAAGAGAATAAAAAAAATACACAAAGATGCAGCTCGATTACCAAAATATTGTAATAATGGTTTAATTTTTTAAAGTGGTTTGATTACATCATGGTAAGGGATATCAAAACTAAAAATACAGTATACACAACTTAACACCACTAGAGTGATCTTTCACAGAAGATTGTCTTGTAAGATCGAGTATAAAATAATCAAATCAGTGAGTCAACTCCCTACAAACTGCGAATTATGAAAAGTTTCCAGAGAATAAAGAAAACTTCAAAATATGAATTTATGAAGGAATATTTCTGAGCGGAGAACCTCTGAAAATGTCATTTGTCTTTTTTGTTTGAACATTGTGTACTAATCCCACAGGAAGTGAATATATTTATTTGAAGACTCTCAAGAAGCTCTGTGAATAAAGTACTTGAAAATCAAATTTCAACAAGAAGGATATTTAAGCCAATTCAGGTTTGACTAAAAGCCTTTCTTTGTGTGAATTTTAATCATTTGATGGGCCCCTGAGAAAATTCTGTGATTTTCTAGAATCATATCCACAGGGGATGTCAGCTAGGCAGAGAGTTTTGTATGGTACATTTAACTGAATGCTATCAATGCTGCTGAAACAGTAACAATAAAAACAGGCTGCATTCTGTTTCAAATAACAATTTCTGCTATGAGATACATAAGGGGATGATGAATAATGATAATATAAAATGGTCTTATGAAACATTGCATTTTCTCACTGTTTAATTTCCTTACAAAATAAAGTGAGTGAACCTTACAACATTGTTCAGCACATTCAAAATAACTTTTTATGCAAAATTTTTGTAGTATTTGAAGTACCATGGTTTTACTTTTGGTGCACAGACAAACTGTCATGAATTGAAAAGGCTTCTTTACCTAGACATGTGAAAAGTATTATGAAAATGAAGTAAAGGAAAGATTATCATTCCTTTCTTAAACTTGTCTCTCAAAATTTTAGGACAAATTTAGCTGTAAATGTAGTTTATTTTGTAGTATCATGATACTCAATTACATTGCACTGAGTTTTATTGTACTTTGTCCATGCGAGAATAATGCACCTTAATGAGCAGTAGTGCATCATGCACATTTTCATTTGACCACAAATTAGACATCTGTTACCCGAAATATCTGATATAAGATGACCTTTTGACCTTCCTTACTACTGCTCATGTCTGATTTTATCTTTTGGAATTGACAATTTTAATAAATAGTTAATCCAGATTGATAATCAGTCAGACGTTGTGTTTGTTTTTCTGCTGTTTAGAAATGCCTGTAGTTTAAGAGTTAATGGATACATATTATATGTTCATCCTTGGTAGAATAGCACACATAGAATAGCATTGTTAGTGAGAGTTGATGCTCTTAGTTCTTGATATACATAGACCTGTAACACTGTTGATAGCTTACTCAGTGTGTACAGCAGCATATTCTTTGTACTAATATATTTGGTAGGAAAGGACAACCTATACCTACTGTCTGCACATGGTGTATGATACTGAAAAATTATTTCTATCTTCCTTCCATACCAATGCAAAAAAGTACAAAATTGTGAAGAAAACATCTGCTGTAACTCATTTTCCTGTTGCATTGCCTAATACTGCGCTGCTTTCTTTATCACAAAGCCAAACACAGCAGACCTCTCTCAAGTCTAGAGATTATTTGTCCATTGATGTAAAGTGTGTGACATTCTTCTATTAGCACCAAAACCTATCATTATCCTCCTATCTTATTACACCTTGCCTTTCACAACTAACCAGTCATGAAAGGGAAGAGAACACATCATGATAGGTTGTACATCAGCTAACTCCCTTTCTAAATTGCCTGGCTGTATGCATGCTTGGATCTGGTCACTGATTAGAAGTACTCACTGTTGATCGAGTGATCTGTGGCTGCAATCAGATTTCTCCATCTCTCTCCCTCCTCTCTCTCAATCTCTGACATTTTATGTGATGTGGAGAACTGAGATGGTTGGTTAGGGTATTAAATGATTGAGTTAGTTAAAGGACATAACAGATATTATCATAGATGACAACCTTTCCTCTGGTACTTATGATCAATTGATAATAGTAAAATTGGTACACTTGAATCAATTTTCAATTTAACTTCCATTTTGTCAATGGTGCATGTAAAAAGCAAGGGGAGTGGTAAGTCATGTCAAGTTGACTGATTTCACAATATCGCAGTACTATGGTAATGCTGTACATGCTTTATGTATAGCATTGAACTTTGATTTGCTACTGTAGATGGCCACATAGCTTACAGAGATATAGATACTGTACAATCACTGTACCAATACTAGTTTTACTGTACATAAGAAGAACATGTAATTCTTCAGCAAAGTTCTGCATGAGCTTAGAGGTAAAAGAAGTCATGCAATTTGGTATAGACTGGGATGAGTTAAGACTTGAGATAAATTACACATACATATTCCCTTTAATGGTAAATCATAAGTGTAGTACCTTCAGTGTGTGAAGTGCAAAATGTTTCATTTGATACTCTCCAGAATATAGTTTCAGCTGAGGGGCATTTTACCTCTATTCAAAGTTACAGCCACATAAGTAGCATTTTTCTTTCCCTAGATATGATACTTACTAAATATATGTTAAATAGAAATCTTTTGTTTTTAATACTGCGTTGAACATGTATGCACTGCTATTCATTGTTAGTGCAAAAGTAAAAACTGCTTCATTATTATTTCACTGTGCACATAGACTATAACCAGCACATAAATTTCATATTGATAGTGTAATTCCATATTGCTCTCTAAAGCCTGATATTACTTTCATGCTGGTATGTGATATACACAATAAAACAACAGCAAACTGTATCCAGATGTGTTTCAGTCTATCTGTGGTATATCTGTGCACCAATTTCATTGTAAACATTTCAGTGGATGAAGGTATGTTTTATTGCTGGAGAATGGAGACTGTTTTGTCATGCCGTTTGAAACCCACCATCCAGTCAGTAACCGTGTATTGCACAAACATTGAAAGCCTAGGCTGTTACTGAGTAGGCTATACCTATGCTGATGCTACTGTCTGTGGACCTATACACACAGATAGAGGTTTCCTAGTTAACTAAGGTAACTATTAAAAGTTAGTGATAATAGTATGAATTTAGCACAAGATAGGAATCGTTCTCAGTAGGTTATGTGTAGAATTGCTATCAACATCTTTATCTACTATAGCAAGAACTCTAGACTTGTCTTATAGGGAGGAACATGTTATTTCTCTGTTCTGTTCTTTACTTACCAGTCAATTGAAGTAAGGTTAGATCGTAACAGAAAGCCAGTGATTGTTTGGTATTACGCATAAAGTAATGGTTATTCATGATGTATTGTACTATACGTAGATGATGCTGGTATTTAGCTTAGTTTAAACAGCATTGTGTTAATTTACATTCTGAACTTGAAGCACTGTACTGTCTGTAACCCTTATGCTACTGGAAAGTTCTAAGAACTTTCAGCCTGTTTAAATGGTACCACTCTAAATTTGAAGCAAGTTATAGTATTAAGAATCAAATGGTACTGTATGTATACATATTAGCTAGTACACTGTAGAAGTTTTCATCCAGGATTGATTGTCTAGATTAGATAATACCTTGTGCTAAATTTATATGAGTCATTGCAGTTTCTCCTTACCACCTATGTACACACGGGTTCCCTAAATTTTATATAGTTACAGTGTTTGGTACAGTATGGCAAATTTGTATGTACAGTGAATAATCCCATTTATACAGAACCCCCCCCCCACCCCCATAGGTAGATATATAAAGACATGATTTGAATTATGTTACAGAATTAGATTCTGACGATATCAAGGAAGATAAGTCTTATTTCTGTCATAAAGCGCCACAAAACATGTTTTATTATTATTATTATTATGTTTTTTTTTTTACATCATATTACTGTACTGTACAAATATTAAATGGTGTATCTATATACTATATTTAAGAAAAGACTTAAGACTTACCTGTTCACACAATACTTTAACTAGTGTAAAAGTAAGTTGATTTGTAAAGCTCTTTGAACTATGCTTCCAAGCAATTGGATTAAGCGCTATATAAGAACTGTAATTATTATTATTATTATTATCTAATTTCAGAGCATTCAAGTGTACATGGGGGTTTTGCATATCAGGTATTAAGTCTATATTCTCCATTGCATGACCATTGTTGTATGTACAGATTCACTCCAAGCTGAATGTAGGTTAACAACATTTTACTTTTTTTTTTTTTTTCCACAATCCTGATGGGTTCAGGAGCTATCATTGCTAATCATAGCTGTAATTACCATTTGTGTTACTCTGTGAAGTAAAAACAGTTATTGACTAAAAAGACAAACAAAAAGTGCTACACCAGTTGCGATATAATTTAATTGTTTTCCTACATCTAGTGCGATTTACTTGATTGCTGTTTCATTTTATTTAATGTGTGTGATTTGTCACATTGAACAAAGTGAAATTTGCTAATTTAACAAGTGAAATTGATTGATTATATAGAATAGTTTATTTTGAGAATGCATTGTGTTGAGTAGGGAAAATAGGCACTCCCTGAACAAAGAAAAGATGAGCTTTTGTACCTAAAACTGTCAGTCTATCCTCAAAAAAACTCCCAAAAACCCATTAATATGAAGTCTTTCTGAAGAGGTATCATTACCTGAAAAATACAGGTGTTGGATAGGATATACAGATGTATATATTGCCGAAATATTGGGGCTACCTTAGGAATATCAATATATATGTGTGGATTTATCTATAATACTTGTGAGTATCAGGTGAATTTTATGTGCAGGAAAATAATTAAAATATTACATACACACCGTCTGTACCATGGTAGATCTTTTGGATTAACCACAGACTAACAGTTTACCTGCAGTCTGCTTATTGGGTGTGAAATTACCTCACTTCCTGAAGCTATCATATGTGATCCAGGATGCATGTTATATGATCATAGATGATGAAATTTATAGTAAAAGATTGGTTACATAAAGCAGTGGTCCCAAAACCCTTTTCATATGTGACTCATTTGTTTTTTTGAAAGCTAATCCTTGACCCGCAACTCAAAATACTGTAACTCATCCAGGAGGGGAGGAACTATGTAGCGGTCCCTACCGTGTGGACATACACTGTACAGTACAGTACAGTACAGAACAGTTCAGTACATGGCACTTCAACCCACAACCCAATGAAAACCAACTAAAGATGCCCTAATCATCAATCAAATATGTAGTAAAAAAGTCTGGAAATAATACTGTTTTGAGGAAGAATTACTGATAAACACTTTGAAACTTTATGTAAATGTTGGAAAATCTGGTTATGTTTACTTAACACATGGTGGTATAATCTGTTTTACTTTTTGAAGACTGTAAATTTAGGAGATCAGATAGTAAGTAGGGATGAGACCATTTATAGTGGATGCAGTGTTTGATTGTAAGGAATTAGCCATGGTTGTCCGAAGTACTACCAATTTGTAAAATTTGGTTGTCCTGCTCAAAATCAGGTAGTCCGTACAGTACGTATACCTGTAGTCCCACTTCAACCCATTGTACAGTAGCAACCATGGAATTGAAAGCACCTTAATATATCACCAGTCTTCCATAGTGGCTTTCACTTTAATACAGTAGCGTATTACAAATTTTATGGGAGGAGCAGCACCAATTACAAGACACTGGCATTTTCTGAAAGGTTGAGGGGGAAGGGACTGGTGCCATGGGGAGAAAAATTTAATCTATGCATTTATATGAGTCTGACCCTCCCCCACTTCAATAAAACTGACATTCACAATCCATACTAAAACTATAAAGTGCCAACACCCTGTAGTGTGGATGCATTAATGATATTCTGATGAGTTGAGAGGGGGAGGGAACCATTGACCTAATCAAGTCGAATTTGCCCCATCCCCATTAGTATGAACACATGTATGATTGACTGGCCAATTGAGTTGTATCAGGTTCTTACAGCTCCTTTGGGTTTAGATTATAAATGGAATCATGAGTTGGTGCTACTCTTTCGTAAGGCTAACTTATATGGAAAAATGCTCTGCAATATTAGTTTTAATGTGAGAACTATTGACAAGCAAACTGTACTCAGCAGCTTGTAAGAAAACATAAAATATTAAGGAACAGTTTAAATACAGAAATATTATAAAAAAGTGGGATTTGTTCTCCTGTGCACCAGTTGAGTTCATTGAGACAACTCTTCAGAAATGCAGCCTTAGGTTAGGTTCATAGTGTAGACCTATACATATATATCACATGTTAGGCTACGGCCAGAGTGCAATGCCACTCTGAAGAAAAGTGCCTGGCAAGGAAAACCTGTTGTAGTAAATCTTGCGAATATGTCACAGATTGTTATTTGAGAGTCTTTTACACATGCAACCCAAATATTTTTGGCCTTTTTGTCCTCTTGGTTTTTTGTTTTTGATATTTCCGACGATGTGTCTTGCTCTTGGAATTAATGATGCTATGTGCACAGAGTGCAGTAGTTAAAATGTGTGTTCGAACCCTAAATTTCGGGACTAAAATATCCTCATTTGGGTGCTACAAAAAGTTTTGTACATGATCACAGATGCAATTGAACTATCATTGAAGAAAAACAAAGGGTTTTATTCACTTTTTCAAACTATTTTCAGTTAATACGTACATTTGAAATCTGGATTGAAAGTTAGTCTCTTTGTAAGTTTCTGCATTCTTTATGTGTGAGTGTAAAGGACTGCCTGCGTAGCTTAGTTTCTTGTGATGACAATGTGGCGTGCATTCATATAAAATGTGTACATAGTTAATGTTATAAGTTCATATTGCTGGTTAAAAAAATTTAAACATAGCTCGGGATTCAAAGAATGAGTACAACAACATCACCAGCACTAGGAATTTGTAGCTTGCACGAAGAAATTCAGCTCCTCAGTGTACAGGGCAGGCCTTCTACTGGAGTTTGTATGGGGCACATTTTTTGGCTTTAGTGCAATCCAGTGACCGTGTGGGAAGTTGTAGTGAACATGCGCGATCACTTTGCAAATAAAATTTTGTGATCGGATTTTTAAAGTTCCTTGCTTGTGCAATTCACTGCCCTGCTTATGTAAACTTCAATGTCCCCAAAAGATTTGGTTGTCCCGACGGACAACCTTACACACCTGTTTTTGGAATATCTGGTAGTCCTTCAGAATTTCTGGTTGTCTTGGGTGACAGGACTACTGTAAAAATTGAACATTGGTGGATGGTTATTGTCTGTAGTGATTTAAATGATATTGTTTAATCTCATAATTATTATAATAACTTAAAAATTCTGTGGTTAAATATGTATGAAAGTAACAAAAGGATTTATGCTTTAAATTTATTAGTAAAACTGGAAATTATAGACCAATTTTAAAAGCCTGGTTTTACAGCTGATAAAGCTGCAATATGCAGCATCTATGAAGTGGTTCTCAGAAAATGATCAGATGTTAAAACAGCTCGTCAATGATGTATGTGAAATAAGGCTGATGTACCCACTGGGAGAGATAAGCTCGGAGAAATATCAATAATTTATTGATATGCTGTTTTCTGATTTTAGTCAAGCATGTTTAATATCAAATTGCATTGAAAGGGAGATTATCATCAAACATGAACAGATACAGTAGGTAATTAAATTCTTTTTATCCAAACAATCTTACTCTTTTCTCAATAAAGAATACAGTATTGTAGTATTAGCTTTAAAACTCTTCTTGTTTTCATGCTATCAATAAGAAATACAGTAACTCTACCTTTACCTCTGTGTCATCTGTCTATTCTAGCATCCTTCTCTACATAATTAAGATACTTGTGCTATACTTGATCTTTTGCTTCCATCTAGTCTATTTTCCTAGGCAATATCTTTTGAGGCATTTTCAACTTGACACATTGCCTACTGTTTCTTTCCATAATTTTTGCCATATTCTGCTAAGACCAACTCTGCTTACATAATGTGACAACCGCAAGCAATAAATTTTGATAACAAGTATTCGGTGTGCACAGCATTGTAGCATTTGAACATGTATGTTCAATCCAATAGCATTCACCCGGTTGATATGACTGAAAGCCAAAAAGATGAGAAATGTTTCATATTAGTAATCTTTGTCACGTATTTAGTGTCAGGTATCCAGGAATCAAGCAGGAGGAGGCAAGACTGGGTGGCAGAAGGCATCATTGAATCATAAGAGGCTTTTTAGCTAGATACTCTTTATAGAATGAATATAGCCCATGCTGTGACATATTTCATTGTGCATAAGTGCATAGTGCTCACTGTGAATTACAGTAAATTTTGAACCTTCAAGACAAGTATGACGTCAAGTTTTACAGTGGAATTGTTTGACTCTGACCCATAGCGGCTGATAGTACATATTTCATGGAAATTTTTATTGTTGAAAAATGAAGAAAAGGAAGAAAAATGTATGTATAAAGTCACTTGCAGTTCACGTATAATTTGCTGTAAATGCAATGTGGTACTGTAGATAGTTAAGTGCCATGTTGATTTTCATAAATCAGAGTTAATGGGGCTACAGTAAATACATTCCCGTACATCATCACTATTTTCATACAAAACTTATAGTAATTATTACAGTATGTCTGAAAGTCAGGACATCACATGTCTTTTGTGGCATAATACATTTTGATATTTGTGAAGGACACTGAAGCTTAAATGTTAGAAACTTGTGTAAATAGACTAAAATACTGAAGAAAACATGTGCACAGGTTACAGGTACCTAGATCTCTGTAGATGGTTGAATACACTGTGTGTGGTTCCCAAACGTGTTTTTTCTCTTTTTATTTCTACTTAAGTTTCTCAGTTTTGACATCCAAAATACCAGTGAAATCTCTAGTGATGGCATTCATTCCACATTGTTTCACCAAAACCTATGTAATACCTGAATAAAAGACAATCCTGAACAAAATGTTCCTTATTGAAAAATTGAGTATTCTACACAAAAATTGCATATTATCATTTTGTGGGATTAAGTGTATAGACTTCTTTTACCAAAGGTGTGTATATGTCACACCTTCCGTTAAACTGGTACTTCATATCCATTTTTTCCTTTCAATAAAGTTGGCAGAGATTTTAATTACATGACACCTGTGTTTGTTCAATCCTATGATGCACTGTTGCCATGTTTGGCACATTGTGTTTACCTGGCACATTAAATATCCTTTTGTTGACACTGTGTTTGTTTTAATGATTTGGACGGTTACTAAGTGTATTTGTTCACTGGATGGAACTGCAGTTTAAAGGCTTTATCTTCCTCATGATATGTGTTTGATGTGTTGTTCTCTCTAAATTCTAATTGGCTCGGAGTAACAGCTGTGTCGTTTTATCAAGGACATGGACGTCACACGGGATAATTTAATATGTGTAGGTTGTAAGACTCATTTCACATAAATTGTTAATTATTAATATTTTAGTCATACTAGTTTTTCTGGTGTAGAATTGCATGGACAGTATGCTATAGTATGAGTGTTGCACACTTTCTTGAAGCCAAGAAGAAAGCATTTGTGAATGGAAAATGCATGAATCAGTGAAATGACCCATATTAATGGATAAGCATAATCATGTATTGGTCAAATATACACTCTACACTAGCATATTGTTACATAGTATGCATCGTATTTAACTATACTTTTATTTGGCGTAGTTTACACATACTGATGTACAAATAACGGTCAATATGTAAACAACAAGGAAAAGAAACATATACTTTAAGAACTCTTAACAACCAGCACAACATACCTTTACTGCTACTAAAAGTACAGAGACCAATTGGCTTGAGCATTTGTATAATTGTATACCTGACATTGTTAAGTCGGTTCATGATATTTTATTGATAATTCAAGCTATTGCCAGTATTTAAATGTTTTAAGGCATTCGTCTTCACAGGTATCTTCAACCAGTTCCTGTTAAGCGTGTTTTGTGTTAAGAATAAGCATTTTCCCGTATATATACCTCACAATATGAAATGTGTGTGTTTGAATGTTTGTGTGTGAATTCATCTGTTCATCCACACAAATGCTACTGGTAGGAATATTTCATTTTTTTTTTTTTTGTCTCATCTACTGTCATGTTTCTTTGTAATCCCTTATGTTAATAACCCTTCTACATATCCTTGTTTGCCATACCCTCCTATATGTAAACAAACCATGAAGATGCCATCCCTCAAAGAGCAGTATATGCAAACATCCGCAGTACTGCTGCACCCTGTCTTAACTGTTCACAACATAAAAAAAGCTTGAATGCACCTCATATATGTACTTGCATGCAACGTTTCCAACAAACCCTCTTCTGAATGCCCACCCTCCGCAGTTTCACCACTAACAACTAATTAACTCATCCTAATTACTCTCATTTACCCTAGGCGCTCATCCTCCACCAGGCACCAAGCCCCCTCCTCTCACGATAGTGAGTTCTGCCAGCGGCCGTGCTAATCGTACCACCGCCACGGTTACCCCATTCAGCCAGTCAGCAGCAAACTCCATCACTGTAACTAGTGGCATCTCGGCAAACGCCCTGGCTGCAACAAGAACATCCAGTTTTGCTGCTGCCTTGCGAAAGTTGGCTAAACAGGCCAATGAAAATGGTAAGATGTGCTTCTATTATAATTGTCTTTTTGTGTTTTGTCTGCCAGTGTTATATGAAAGCAATTAGTTTTAGCAAATTGCATGCATTGTATGACATTCCCCCCAAGCTTTTGTAAAACACAAAAGTGCAAATGAAATTTGTCCTCTATTATTATAACTGACTATTTGTGTTTTATGTTGTGTGACACAGTTTATATAGTATAGACTCTTTTGTGATTGTTTTTGTGAATCATTCATTTGGAAGTTCCTGTAATTTACTGTTGGAAAGGTGATGATGATAGATCAGAATTGTGTCATCAGGACTCATCATCGAACTAAAATTGTTCGGATGTACATAAAGTACAGTCCACTTTATTAAAAGTATGCTGTGTCCTCTCATTCTTTTCTTTTTAAAAATAAATTGACTCATGTAAATCTGGGTATCATTTCTAGGTATAGACTTTCGTGAGTTGTTGAATTGACTTGTTATATCTCTGTAACCTAAGGTACAGTAGTGTCACACATGGCCATATGGGCTATGGGGCCTAGGCCCTTGCCAAATGTCAGAAACCTGGCTAAATCAGGCAGATATTCTGTCTCAGTCAGGCAGGAAATTGAACAGTTAAGTTCTACACTCTAGACTCTGGAGTCGGGCAAAAATCACCACCCTCCCTGAGAAAAACAGTCCTGTACGGCTATGGTGTCACATTATTAGTGCCTTTTGTGCATCCTGCTCTGCCCTATCATGGACCTACGTGTAGTACACTTTGGGAGGTATTAGCTCCATGATCCAATCCTTATTGAAACCACCCATGCTTTTTCAATCTTGTGAAAAGTGACAGCAGTTGTGCTTTACCTGCACATTGCAAAATCCCTTGTTAACCACAAGCCACATACTTCTGAGTAGCTGTGCTGCACTGGTCCCAGCTTATGTTCTTGTAGAATAGTTCTCTATCATTTATGTGGGGCAGTATTTTGATGTGTTAAATACAGTTTGTACTGTCCGCAGTCATGCTGACTGTAAGCTTGGGCCTTCACATTTTACCAACATAATACCAGTGAATGTCATGCTGATATGAAAAGTGACAGTTCGTGTAGCTTGGCACACATATTCATGTTCAAAGTTCTCCAAAGATTGTACGTTTGCCCTTGAGCAAGAACATGAACAGCCTGCATGTCTTTAATTGTAGCCTGAGGGTAAGGTACATTTCTCCTTAGGTATTCTTGATTTTAGAAACCCTAAATTTGTTATGAAAAAAAATTAAAAAGAATTTTCTTGCAGAGATTGAAAAGTGAAACTATCTTCAAACTCCCATCTTCATACTGTAGCATACTTCAAGAAATGTGGAAATTTATTCACCTTGGTGAAAAATATAGCAGAGCTTATGGTTACCATAACATGTTTGTATTAGCTGGACGCATGATGGTGATTTCAGGCATGAAAGGTTAGATGAAACACAGACTGCCATGTAGCCAGTGAGTGGGAGGGGTGCAATCAACATTGGGGCACAGTATTTTGGACCAACTTTAACTGCTTCTTCTCCCGATCCCAGTGGTACCATTGAGTATAGTGCTTTAGGTAGATGGATGTCATCATATAGATGGTGATCCTTATCCAACCATCATATCCCAAACTTATGAAGGATGTATTAACTCTAGGACTTGCTGCAGCTGTACGTTTTATATTGTCGGATATTACTGGAGGAGGTGAACATGGAATAGTGAGCAAAAGTTCAGATATTGTGATGTTTTGATGGTAAACAGTTGTAGTAACAAATTGAATTTTGTGGTTTTATCATGCAGAGACAAAGACTAACAATTGAACAGCAAAACTAACATTAACAAGAAATCTTCCCCCCCCCCCCCGCCCTAAAAAAAAAAAAAAAAAAACTCCCAGTAAGGAAAGTCAGTGCCAGCAAAACCTTTAGAACACCTTGAGCTTAATTTGCATCCATACTCAGGGAATAATTTATCTGGTATTGCATCACAATTTGCTACTCAAGCTGGCCAAATTGCTACACAAATGCAAAAATTTGTAGCATTTTTTTGTGTGCATAACCATAGAGTTTTCAGTGATTTAAAACTACAGAAGGGAAAAATTCTCAAAACTGCTATGCAAAATTTGAATACTGAATTATTCCCTGATACTTCCCACACCCCCTCACACCCCCTCACCTGTATACACACCTGGACCTTTGCATGGCTAATCTGCACTGTCAGTACTCATGATAGATAAAAATAGAATGACCATTTAGTTGCGTGAAAGGCACAGTATGAGTGCATTCATCCATAGTGAAGTGTTTGAAAACCTGAATTCAATAAGGAAAGGCCATTTGTATAAAATTTATCCACTTTTTATTGATTTCTGTGACTAACAGCAGTGATGCTAATCAAAGCCCTTATGCTAGTGCCACTTCAAAGAAAGATTATGTATTCTGTTGATGGTCTGTGTGTAGCTGTTGTTCTTAGGTGTACAGAATTCAATGCCAGTGAATTGTACTGTTTTATTATTAGTTTAAATAAACAGTACATTGCAATTTAGTTCACCTGGTTGTTTGTAATTGAAAGCTGCTGGATTTTATGAACATGTGCAGATTAAGTATAATGTTAAAATGAAACACAGAAAATACCCATTACACTGTAACCTGATAATTATTGTTTTGATGATTGTACCCATGGTGTTTTAACTCCAGTGTCCAATTTTTTTTTTTTTTTGACCGAGTAAATAATTGTGTAGGTGGATATGTGCATGTTTTTCAATGCTGCATAACTCAGTCACTGTTGATGTGGTACAGACAGTAAAGCTCCTTTTGTGTAGTGACCAGTTTGTGTGGTTCATCCCCTTCTTCAGTTTCAAAAATGTGAATTTAATGCATGTAATAACTGTTGGTAGCATGTATATATGACCTACTTTAAAGATCAACGATCAGACTGGAATATCATATACACAATAGTATTTCCACAGTACAAGCTAGGCATACCAAAATGGCCACATTACAGTACATAAATAATATTTATAATCTAGTGTACCAGTTTTGGATCTGAAATTGAAGATCATAATATACAGTGGAGAGTTCTAGTAGCCATTCAGCAACACACTAGACAAGATGAATTAGTCAGCAGTATTTGTTCATGGTCTATTTGACTAGCACCCATGCAGTCTCTTTTTGACAAAGTGCTCTGTAATAAATTATTGAAAGTATCATTTGCAGTATGCATATCCTGTACTCAGCAATATCTGTCAACCTGCTCCTTTTCTGTTCAAGATTAAGTCATAAATAATGGTATAATTATTTCCCTAATATTACTCCTCGAATATATTCATTTTAAATTATCATTCATAGGCTGATAGTAAATCATCCCTCTAAGGCTTTTCCTGTTTGTCTTGATTTCAGCCGCATCAGTATGCTCTGACTTTATTACTGAGTAAAATGCTCTCCTTTTCTATTGGCTAAATTATGCTAAAATTATAATAGCCTTTCTGCCTCAGTCGATCACATTTGTGATCTATAAAGCTGTACGTGAGTAGAAAAAAAAATAAGTGTGGTAGAGTTAAGCCAAACTGTCTAATATTCCACCTTCACACGAGTTTTTATTGTATTATTTTGTCAGATACTCAGCTCACAGCTTGCTCAATTATTGCTCCTTGTGGGAGGTCAGAGTAGCGGGTACCGAAGCACCCAGTATATTAATCTGTCTTGAAAGCTTTCTTTTTGCTCTCTCTTTAAGTAGATTGGTTTATTCAGCAAAACGGCTTCCTTCAGAAGTGTGTATCTCTGCTTGCGTCAACTCTCAAGGCTATGCAGTTTGATAATTTCATGGAAAGTGAATCAAGGAGATATGAATTGATGAACATGCAAGCTCTGCTGGCTGCTGTTCTGGTGTATTGAGCTCAGCTATTAGGGGAAGATTGCACGAAAATGGTGTTTAATTTATGAGCAATGTTGAGTTTGCAACAGAGTGGAGTTACAGCCAAATTATAGGGTAATTCATCTCACACGGCTGATAGAAAAAATGCATTTTGATGACAAAGATGAGTCAAAGGGTTGAATAAATGAGATGGTGGGAGATTATAGCTGCTTTTGTATTAATAATGCAAGTAATATAAATCACAAAATAAAAACAGACCTATAGACATTATAACTTAGAACTGCTGATTCTTTGCAAGGATGTACATTGGAAAAAAAAAAAACATTTATTTTATGAGACTGTATAAATTAGTTTCCAATGTATTTAAATAGAAAATCATCCTTGTCATATCTCTAAAATTTACCAACTTGAGCAGATAAATTAGTAAAATAGGATCTGCCATTGTAGTCATCCTATTGTTTGATAAAGCATGAAAACAACATATTGTTGACCATCTGTGCACAATAAGCTTAAGCATTGTTTCTGCTTTTATTTGCATTTTATATTTTGTTGACCTCTTTATGTAAAATCATTTTGTAAGGAATGGTTTTTATGGAAGTTAAATCGAGTTCTATTTAAAAATATACCATTTGGTAAGTATAGGTACAGTTGGTTTAAATGGGATTTTTGTGCCTGCCATAGAATGGTATTCCTGCTTAACATGATGATTTTCATATAGTATATTGTGGAATATATATATGCCTTCTGCTCCTTAGCCATAGTTAGAAGTAATTTGTGACCTTTAGCAGATACGTTTAATTACAGTATACTCCTCACCCCTCTCCCCTCCCCCTAAAAAAAAATATATATATATTTTTTTTTAAATATCATATGTAATAATACTGGTAACATAGCAGAAAAAAGAGGAACTGCATTCTTACTTTTACTGTCATTGCCTTTACTTTGCACTTTGTTGATTCCAGGAGTGTTATCATCCCTTGTAATTGCAGGGGCACCATGTAAACCGTGGTCATCCTTAAAAGACAGATTGTTTGAGTTTGAGTTTATTTCCACATGCAGTTGGAACCTTCTGCCATTGTGCGTGATGCTCCGCATCAGCAATGGAGTAAGGGAAAACAAGCCAGTGAGCCACAACTG
>WURT03000026.1:2764565-2781907 GCA_009936505.3 Holothuria glaberrima
TTTTTTTTTTTCCATAGCAGAGTTGTCAACCAGGGGTGCACATGACATACCACTAGGGATAGGCAGGGTCCTTTTCTGGGTCCACAAAACATCCTCCCTGACTATGTGTGGACCACACAAGATAAAACCAAAGTTGATGCTCTATTAGAAGATGTGCCATTCTATACATGCACTACAGTCTGTGCTTAAATGGTTAAACAACACATGTGAAATATATGCATGGTCACAAAGTGGAGGCAATGATAATTTATGTTATATTTGGGGAAAAGAAAATTTTCCTTGGTCTTCAGGTACACATCATTGGTGATGTTTAGTTGCCAAAGTTACTATGATATAATAGGGTTGAATACCTCTGCTCTTTAGTTTCAGTCATGGACCTTCATGATGGGTCCATAAAAATACCCCTCACAGCATAAGCCTTTACTCTCAAAATCTGATCAAATGACTTCCAGCAAGCATCATCCTAATGATCATTGGAGTGGCAGTGAAAGTATTGTATGCTCAAGGATTACCTTCACTTAAGATCCAGAGTGATGTACCTTTTTACAAAACCTTATGTGCTCCAGTGTGAAGTTAGTTTAATAAATTGTGGAGGCTGGAAAAGGGTTAGATGAGGTTTCACAGTTCAGTTTGAAACCAATTGGTTTAAGTCGGGCTGGCCACAGACTTTTTTCCAGTTGTGGCTCCACTGGATTGTTTTCCCTACTCCATTGCTTATGCTGAGCACCAAGCACAATGGCAGTAGGTTCCATTTTTAAAGTCTTTGGTATGATCCAAGAAAGGAGAAAAAGAAGAAAAGAGGGCTTAAGGAAAAAGAAGAATGGGGGGGGGAGGACCAAATAAAGGGGAGGGGAGTGCAACTGACTGTGTTCATCCTTATGCTGAAAGACATTCCTTTTGAAGATAATTGTATTGCCTAGAACATTCTAGTCTACATGCAAGAAAGAATCAATTACTTCCTGTACAGCGTAATACATAACTGCTCACTTATTTTATCTGTAGAATTCACTTTAATATAGATAGAGATTGTGATTGAGAAATCGTCATCATTTTTGAAAGATAATGTTCTTAAATACTTCTTCCAAATGGCAATGTTATGTCCTCGATATTTTACCAAAAAATGGTAGCAAAAGTTATGATAACAAGAAGATGCCATAGTTGGTTCTTTTTTGTATTTGTCTTTTTAGGGTTTTGTATCTTACTTATTGTAATTTTATCGTATATATTGTATTGAGTATCACAGTGGATGCAATGTTTAGGCTAATTGTGGGGCAAAGGTGTTCAAAATTTCATCAGAGGTTGGCCGCAACCAGCTTTAAAAGCAAATTTTCCTGGAGAGAGGATGCCAAAGTTTATTTTGTAAATGTCGTGTGATATTATTGACATATGTATTATTTTGTCATAGGTGATACTTGATTCTACTGCAAAATGTTCACTTGGGCATATCAATTTACTGTATTGCAATAGGCCTACATAAAATCTTCATACCCTTTAAACTACTGTAAGTACAGAGTGATAGGTAATTCAACGTAAGTTAGCTGGGTTACTTATGTTGTAACTCAGGAATAATATGTTCACCCAAACTTTCAAATTTTCAAGTGACGTAACATTTGTGACTCTTGTAATGTGTAAAATTTTGGGAAAGAAAGTTATTGCTACAGTTTGTTGGGGGAGACTGAATGGTTTAATAAGTCAAATTTTAGTCAATGAATGAAGAGCAAAGAGTCCTTGTTTTACTCTATAGATTCTTTCCCATAATTTCTCTATATAGCATTTTTATGTGTTATGTCATTCCTGTCTTTTGTACAGTTTTTTTGTGAGGACTTTCAATATGTCTTTTTCTGGACCAATGAAATAATTTCTTGATTTGGGGAAAGTTTCCAGTGAGAGGTGTGGCATATCAGAATGTTCAAATATATTTGAGGTGAAAAAGACTTTAAACACTTTTACAAGTACTTTTTATTATGTTGAACAAATTAAAAAAATATGCAATGTGTTTAGAACTGTGTGGTGTATTACTACTATTTCCGTAAATTAAACCTAACTCTCAGTAAAAAAGTACTACTGTACATGTAATGTTGCAGCTGTTACTGAAGAAAATGGTTCAAGGAGCCAATATATTTGAGGATGCATATATTAAACATTAGGGAAAAAAAAAGGCAGAAATTTTCAAAGTCCTTTGAAAATATTTGAACCTAGCTTTAAGCTGACATATGACACCAGAATCTAATTACTTATAGCGCTTTTGCTCCACTCCCAGCAGACAAAACAATACTTCATAATTACTGTAGAATGTGCGATATACATTGGAAAGACACTTCCAAAGCATCGCCAGTCTTCGTGACAATAATTCACCAGTGTCATGCGATTGAGGTTTTGGCTTGCTGGCTAACTGTAATACTTTGCATGATACCAACGATTTGAAACAATGCAATAAATTAGTAGAGTGTTGCTAATTGAAACCCCAAAACCTGTGTGTGTGTATATGTACAGCTTTTGGACTAACGTTTGAAGCATGACTCCCAATCTCTCTCACTCTGTATAAAGGTCATATTGTCTTCAGAGGCTCAGAGCTGTAAATTGACTAGCATATGGTTTCTCTTTGCATGCAGTGATCTCTCTATTGACTGATTAGACTTAGTGATAGTTCCCATTTTCTCGGTCAGGTTGAGTTATCAATTAACAGTGCTGTGGTTATTCAACACACTTACAGCCACATTCTGGTATAAAAAAGTTTTTGTTCCTGTATATTCAACAGTGTGTGTTTTTGATCTTAACAGAAGTGGATCTTTTGACGGAGCTTGGTTTATTATCGTGAATTCAGGGAGGAGTCCAAGATCCACTTGGTTCTGTGTAAGTAGCTTTATGTCTTATTTTATTCATTTTTTCAATGTCAGTAAATTAAGTATAAATAGATTTTCTCTTTTCTGAAGTAAAGAGTCCTTGACAAGTTGTAAATTCCTACATGTTCGGTGGTGAGAAGGACCTACAGCAACTTGATTTTTGTAGGGGAATAAAAATGTATAGTTTCAACTTTTGGTTTGGTTTATATTTTGATGGAAAAAGAAAAATATTTCAAAATTTTAAAATTTGAATTATTTCTTCAGAGTGCTCCAACCAATCTTGTGTTCTTTTTTTCTTTTTGCTCTGAAAATTAAAATACTCATCATATGTATAATGAGTATTTATTGATTACCAAGTTACTCAAAAGATTTGTATTTTCAATATAAGTTTGATGTTTTGAAATGGGTTATTAACATTTCTATATACTAATAAAATAACATTTCAGTGTTTTTATTGTCCTTTATGTATCCATCTTAGTGACAAAATAGTTTGTGTTAACAAGAGGGAATAGCCTGGGAAACTCATGGATTCAGTTTAATCAACTCAGTAAGTGTAAGTCCCCTCTTACAAATAACAAGACAGGCAACCAGTATTAAAGGAACATTTAGTTTAGAATATGACAGAAAAGATTAGAATTTACATCTACAAAGACAGAGGGACTGGGATATGCAAATTGGTATCATGTGTACATTTATAGACAGAACGTTTTCAGTGTTTTCTTTAAATTTGAAATTTGTTTTGATTGTGTGAAAGCTGGCTGGGTGGTAATTTGGGAATGGTAAAATGTTGTTTAGCCTTCTTCTATTTCACCTGAAAAGTATGTTTTTGTCATAACCTCTAAGTATATTCCAAAGCTCTCAGTGTATCTTCCCTAGCTTTAATATTTTATGACATACATTGAAAGAAAACAGCAGAAGTAAATATTTAATTTTTTCAATCACATGGGCCTTTATTTAGAGCATACCAATAAACCCAATAACTGAGACTTTAATGGATTTTATCTGCCTGCCTGATTGGACAGTAACAATACCTGGATAACTTCATCCCTGTCAATTTTTTGGAAAAATTTAAGTACAGTTTTTGTCTCCCGTGACGTGGTATAGTTCATTGTGGATTTTTATTGACATGTTTGATCACCTGTGCTGGCAGTTTATGGTGTTTGAATTATATGTAATGGATACTTTACTAGTATTTTAATCTTGTTGCAAGAGTGGTGAGTTGTTTATATAGCAGTGGTAATATAGAACATAAAATTTGTACTGCATCTTGCAGATCAACCAAATAAAATGAATTTAGATGATGCGACAAAGAATTCGAACTGTTGCTGTAGTGGTAGTTAAAAAGAGTTATGATTTTTGTGGTGTTGCACCAGTAATAGTTTTAAAATTTGAAGGAGAGAATTCAACATTTCAGGCAATTTCATGTCAGTGAAATGCTGTGTATTGCAATGCATTCTTGGCATAGGAAGGGTAATTTAGGGAAGAAATGTGTTCTGAAATTTTTATGTGGTTTCTGTAGTCAGACCTTCAGTATAACATTTCTTAATTATGTGTAGAACTTTATTGTACAGAAGAAAAAGGAGTTTCCACTTTGTCAGGATAACTTCACGTTTTATATAAATAGTCGTTACGTCTTTATTATATATTGAGAGTAAATAGTTGTAACTTTCTTTGTAAAGTTCCTATTCAAGACCAAAGTGGAAACCTTGTGTAGTCTTAACTGTGTTTAGTAAGTTAGTAACAGTGGCCTTCTTTTAGGTCAGGAATTTGTTTAAAATACATTTTGACCAAAAAAGGATAAAGACCTGTCTACATCATTATCATATATTTTGATTAAAAGATTTAAAAGGTGCCATCTATACTGTGAGGTAACCAAAGGCACTGCACATGTAGTTAAAGCAAAGCATGAGAATAACAAAAAAGGATTAAAAGAAGACTGAATGATTTTTAAAAACAGGAACAATGCAGAATTAAAATACTACCCAAAATAAAGATGACAAAGTAAAGTGGATACTTGAATGGCAAATTTAGTACTTTCTGATGTTTTTAGCTTAAAAGCAAACAATTTCTTTTTTGACATGATCAATGAATGAATATCTGATACAGCATTTTGTATTGAAGTAGAGTACACCTCAGATCCCTATACCTTTTAGCAATTTCAACTGCACATGCATTTTTGAAAAACTGGAGATAGAAAAACACACTGCTGTACCTACAACACTTGCTTAGAAACTGCATTTATTGTTGAAGATATTTAAACCATAACTTTTTGGTCAGGATGGAGTGTAAGAAGAATTGTTTATGTGTGCGGTTTTTGTGTCTTAAACAGCATGAACGATGTCTTCTTGGTCTTAAGAGTTATCGCATAATGTCCCAAATTACATGTAATTTTCAAACTATGAGTGGTGAGCATGGTTTATATCTTGCATCCCACAATTCTTTGCAGCAATTATTATTGTAAAAAGGATTATTATATGTGAACTTACTGATTTGAAGTCAATTCTACTGATTGTTGATAGAAATTAGAGGAGTTTTTGTAATCTTTCTGCTAATGTTCACTTTAGCAACTGTGAAAAAAGAATATTTTCTTGTTTTCTCTACTTGCCAATATAAAATATGGTGTATTATTTTCCACTTTGCATAATGCATACGTGACTGGTACTTTGTGAGGTCAAGTTTACAGGTAAAGGGTGGCTCAGATATTACAACATACAGTTTTATATGACAGCACACTGTACATTCTTGAATGAAATTTTGTACTTTTGTAATTATTTTGATGAAGTACTTTCTTTTGTCTCTACAGATCAAAGCACAAGGAAATTTTTTATGTCACCAGTACTGGGATATACTCGGTGAAGAGATCCCAGAATGCCCCCTCAGGGCGGACCCTCCACTTCAGGGAGGAATCCAAACAAAAATAATAACAATGACTCTAAGAAAGTTCGACCGCCACGCCCTGCACCCGGTCATGGGCTGGCAGAGGTGGTCCTGGATGAGGATGTTATTCTCAACCCTGATGATCACATGACTTACGAACAGTACAAGAAGGAAAATCTTAAAGGAATGAAGTATATGAAAACTGGTGCCCTGAAAACATTCTACCCTTACCGGTCACACCCAAGGTATGTAGCAAATACCAGTCCACTTTTTATATCGTTAAAATATTTTTGTATCATTGCACTGTGCCATGGGTGCATCAGGCAGGGGCCCAAAAACTCATTCAGTTTCGACCATTCCTGTGGCAAAATTTTTTATCTCCAAATTCAGTGTGGTATTACTCCAAAATGGAAATGTGATACAAATTCATTCACCGTAAAAATGACTAAAGCTCTGTCTCTTGCTAGAGCGTGGAACTCCTGCCAGTTACATTTTATGAAGATGTAAGCAATGAGGGAGGGGCAAGGGTATTGGGACGTGGAGCTAGCTAATGAAATCTTTCCTAATGGTTCAATCATTGATTGTGCCCAGCATTGCACCTTTTTCTTTTCTAGATGACACTATATAACACGGTCGTGTTGGTGTGTCGTAAAATCCCATCTAACTAACTAACTCAACCAAATAAATCTTTTCTTTTTAATAAGGGGTGAAACAGGGACGGTTTTGTCTGATACCATGTTTCTTTAAGTATGTATTAAACTGTAGCTAATAATAGAAAGAGGGTACTGTATGTGCACTTTTGATAATCTGCACTGGTTGTGTTTCAGTTGTTTCTGTAATATTCAAGTGAATAAATTACTAATTTAGCAGATTTCAAGACTTTTGCAAGCTTTGTAACAAATCCATTAAATACATCTATCTTGAGTACATTTGTTCAACATCTTTGTTTGGGCTGAAATATTCATAGTTGATTGAGAACTGTTTTGATGAGGTACTAATTTTTTTATTCAAGAAGTATTCTTTTTAGTTAAAGCATACTTGTGTATTAATACTAAGAAAAGTATATTGTACAGTTCATTCTTTCCTGCTTCTGTATACTTCCAAAGAGTCGACATTCTTAAATCATATCAAGAATTAAAACATATTCCAAGAGAAAGGGAAATGGTTTTAAGTTTTCCCTTTTCTTTATTCTTTAGGAAAAGTAGTTAAATTGCAGTGTGAAATTTGAGCAGTTTTCAGAACTAAAAGTTTCATAAAATATGTTAGTATTAATTAAAACAGAAGCAAACTGAAAATGTGAAATCATTTTGTAATCAAGGAAGCCATTAGGTCACCTACATTGATTGAGCTCCAATCAAATCAGATCTTTGGGACGACCTTTGCATCACCAACCCAAGATTTACATTACACGAGCTTTTGTTAATTACACAAACAATTATCAGGTTTAGATCATATAAGATAGCAATCATTAGAAAGATAACATCCCTTTAGTGGCTGAACACAGTGACCCTGTAAAGGCTACTGTTCCAAACTCCATACCAGTTTGTTACTAAATGATGGTACAGAGTTTGTGAATTCTCCTCTACATTTTTGAAGGGGTTATCTTTGTCACACAAAGGTTAAATTGAGTCACTCAAGAATTGTTAACTTTATGCTGATGAATACACTACTAAACAAGGGATAAGGATAGGATTTGGATTTAAAGTTCTGTAATAGCCTCTGGTGATGTTTGCAAAGGCTGTGTATAATTTTGTTTTAAGTTAGGAATGATTTTTTTTATGGGGAGTGTGGGGGGATGGGGTGAAGTGAGGAGACTGTGATTTGTCAGTACCAAATATAGCTTATTTTGCATTTAGATGGTAAGGGGTTTAACTTGGTCACTGCATGACTCTGTGAGAGGAACTTTACATAATTTTTTTTTTGTCAGTTCACACTTTTGGCTGTGGGCATAGCTATTGTTTTACAAGAATGAATTTAACTGAAATCTGAATTTTTTTTTTTTTTTTAATGTAACCTTAGGTGGAAAAAATTGTGAATGTGGGATGCTTTTTCTTGGGAAATTTGTGTCTTTCGCAAATTGGGAAGAACTCTGGCATGTTAGGCAGTTTATCAAGTCTTGCTTGTAACATTGTGACATTACAAGACTATGTAATTTTATTGATATATTTAAGCTTATTAGCATTTATTTCTGTTTAAAAATTTTAGGTTTTGAATATGAAGATGCTTTATAAATTATTACTGGTACTTCTGGTAAAAACTTCTGTGACAAAAATATGTCGATTTCTGGATTTCAGTATAGAAATTACACAAATTGGTCCATTCCCTTGCTTCATAATATGAAACAGTGAAATGGTCATACTGAAGGTGAAGTGGCTTATTGAAAAGTTTTGGGAATAAGTCAAGGCATACACCTTTAAGACCAAAGCTCAGGTCAATAAGCCATATATTTCCCATATACTGATAGCAGTTCATTAGCATTTGAAAACTAGTTCTGGGGACAGTGACATTAGTTTGCACAAATTGCAATGTTCTGATAAAAATTTCTGCTGCCTCTTTCTCTTTCTCACAGGGTCAAAACATGAAATTTACTCCTATGGCATCGTGATTTTAAAATGTGCCATAGGATTGTAATTGCCAAAAGGATTGTAATTGCTAATTACAAATTAGTTTCAAGAGGGGAAATTTCAACAGTCTGGGATGAGGAAATTCAGCATTTGAGGAAAGGGCAAACATTCAAAACAGAATTTTCAGCAATAGTACAGTTTCAGATCAAATAAAGCTTATCAGTTAACAAATATTAGTGCAATGTCATTGAAAGGTATGGGGTATGGTCACTTAAGTTTATACAATTAACTTGATGGAGACAAACAAGTGACGCTTATGGTCAAAATGGTGAATAGAATATTCATGCTTGTGGACAGTGGGGGCTGATAAAGCATCAAATGGTTAATAGGGTGTTACAGTAGTGCTACTTAAATTCTGATACAAGCAAGTTGTTTTCTGCCTTACTACTGTTGCTTTTTTCTCCCTATTTTTGTAGCAAGAAGACTAACAAATTTTCCCCACTGGATTATCATGGTATATTCAACTTCTTGTCACTTCGTTTCCTCAATGATGTTTTCTACCATGACAAAGACAACTTAAATCCGGAGGATCTCTTTCCCCATTCCAAGTGGGACACAGCTTACTACAATGGATTACGGTAATTGTCACCATACCTTTTAATTTCACTTGCAAACGAGGAAAACAGTAAAGTAATGTCAAACACTGATTTTTTGTCATGCAATGTATGGTTTTAAGGACAGAAATATCTCTGTTTAGCAGCCTAAATTTCAATATTTCCTGTAAAATTATGAAGTGGACTAATTGAATGCTGAAAAGAGGATGGAGTCATCTCAGTTGGGTGATTAAAGCTAATAACTTCTAATAAAATATTGAATATAGTGATACCATCATGTGACATGATAGGTGACACTTCACAGAGAAAAAGTAACACTTAAAAAATTGATTTTTTAAGTTAAGATTTACATCTCCAATGGTGGGAAGAATGTATATTATCTGGCAAAGCTTTTTGACATAGTGATGAATTGGAAAAAAAAGAGCACTGCCCCTGGCATTTGTTCTTTCAGTAGGCGGGGGGAATGGGGAATGTAGAAAGTTGTGACCAGGCAGAGAGTCTGCTTCCAGTGACAGGCTTTGCTCTATAAAATGTATAGCTGTGACAGTGTGATTGGTGAAGGTGGATGAAGTCAACCTGTCGATCTTATATGGTGGGAGATGGACGATTTTTGTACATTTTTTTTTTATCTTTTTGAGATTTTATAAAGAGGAAGTTTTGTACAATTTGGTTTTTTAAGATACACTAAGTTCTCATGTCAGTGTTTGTGGTTTTGTGAAATCTCTGGCCATGTTTCATAATTATTAACTTTCATTATTTCATACTATAATTCTAGGTTTGAACACATGTGGGATGAAGAAGTCAAGAAGAAGGGAATTCAAAAAGCTTCCCTAGGAAAGATTTGTCTGAAGTTTGTGAAGACTCGGTTGGTGTTCATGTTCGGTGGCTTGTTTATGTTGACCATGAGTCTTCTGTTTGTTACGGTAAGTTGGGTTTATATTAATGCAGGGTTTCCCCTGGGTTTTTTTGAGTGTGAGGTGGTATTAGTCCATGGGGGTAATATGGTGCCAGCTTTGGTACCAACAGTGAGGGATAATTATCAATACTTCAATAGCTGTTACAGGGCAAGTGGCAATTGTAGCAAATTTCTGTGAGGTGGTGGCCAAAAACTGTGAGGTGGTCACGTCACAAAAAGAATGCCAGGGGAAACCCTGTAATATATTAAAGGGAGCAGAGATACCAAAAATTGAAGATTGAAAATCAGGGAGGAATTGCTGGCATGGCCTGAAAAAGCCTGAGGCAAGCTTTTATGGAACAAATATAGGGCCTACAGTTGATAAGATATTCTGCATGGTATGCAAATTAAAAAAGGTACAAAATATACTGAGAAGTGATTGAGGAGATTTACCTGGACTTTAAATTGACTTTACTGTGATACATAGAGACACTAACCTATACAGTTTTTACATTTTCGTTCAGAAAGGATGGTAATTGTGCCTTGGAAAAGAAGCATTAAAATAACACCAATTGGATTGTTGGTAATTTGGTTTTTCTTGGGTTGAGTCAAAAACAGATGGACTTTCCAAACCTGAAATGATGTTTGTTTTATGGCAGTTCAGACCACCCAACTGCATATTGTTAGGCCAAACTTTCCCAGTGGGCGTCACTAACAGCAAGCACCCTGCCAAATATTGCCTGCTGCATTAAGTGCAGAGCTTGTCAAAATGTGTAATGCTCTTACATCAAGACATCAAGCGGATGAACAGGAATCTTTGCAGGAAAAACGATGTTCTCTAAAAGCGTACATATGGACTGATCTGCAAAGGTAGCAAGGGAAAATTCAGAAGGATACAATGCATTGCTGTAATGTTGGGAGTAGAACCTACTTTTCAGATACCTTTCAGCAAAACCTGGAGGGTTGGCATCTCTGTGGAGGCAGGGATGGCTGATGGGGTATGTGGGTTAGTTAGTTAGATGGGGTTTTACACCCAACTTATAACCTCTTGGTTTAATCTAGCAGCCCCTACTGCCTTTTTTCCAGTTGTGGGGCACTGGATTGTTTTCCCTTACTCCATTGCTTATGCAGAGCATCACACACAACGGCAGTAGGTTCCCTTTTTAAAGTCTTTGGTATGACTCAACCTGGGAATCGAACCCGGGCCTCCCGCGTGAGAGGTGGATGCGCTACCACTAGACCAAAAATGTGGGGTATGTGAGATAGGAGAGGAAGTAAGATAATATTTCAAGGGGGCAGTGATCTGCAATGTGCTGCACGAAACATGGCAAGTTTGCACATGTGGAGGGTGCTTTCAGTGATGGGACAAAGGGAGTGGGGAGTAGGAGGATAGGAGTGTAGAGGGTTGTGACATAAAACCATCTTGGACTTAACTGTGACAGTTGATGTAAACTTGTGTGAGTGTAGGTGGAAAACTGATGGTAAAGGAGAGGAAGGGGGTAGTGCGGTTCAGAAATTTGCTGTCATATAGCCTTTTAGCTTTTAAATTGTCCTTCATTGGTTAATCTTTCATGTTGGTTTTAGGTACCATACTCTTCATTGTCTTAATTTACAGGCCTTCCTGACCCAGAAAGTTTTGCGATACATCGATGGTGATGAGAGAGATGACGTTTTTGGAATTGGTCTTGCCCTGAGCATTCTTGCAATGAACATTTTCCGTGTCTCCAATGGCCTCATGTTCTTCATCACGTCTTGCCGAACAGCCACTAGACTGAGAGTAGGAATGCTGTCTGTAGTCTTCAAAAAAGTTGCTCGTCTCCGGAGTCTAAAGGACAAGTCTGTTGGTGAAGTAAGTAACAGAAGGGGAAGGGGGTCATGTGGAGGGGGACAGGGAGGGGTCAACAGCATTCTCATCCCATCAACTAATGGTTAAATGTGAGCTAGGAAAAATCTATAAGAAGTCTGACTGTAAAGCAAGTCTCATGAAATTATATTTCTGCTTTGATATTGATAGTCTAGGGTAAATCTACACAAAATATCCTGTGTTGTTGTGCTAGTGATAGAATATTGCTTTCAGTTTTGCTAACATGGTAACATGCTAAATCGAGGACACTCAAAATGTTTATTTCCAAACCTCACTTTTCTGTTGTCTAAGAGAGTTATATCAAATTTCCAACCCTACTGCCAGAGGTCTATTATTATCACCACATCCAGGTTCTATTCCACTGTAGGTTGCAAACAATTACATAGTAAATTGAGCAGGGTTGTAAGCAAAATTCCCTCTGTATGCTCTGCATGCTGTGGCTAGGGTTTCGTGGAGTTGGATTAAATGTCTTTGCTTGGGGTATTATTTTCCGCCTATCACCATATTGTTAAATTAGGCAAGGAAGGAACTCAAGTGGAAATTTTAGCGTGTCAGATCAATTTATCATGAGTTCATGAGTTCCCTGTACGCTGAACTATTGACACGTGGACTGAGACATTAAAGGTGTCATATGTTTTACCTCTTTAGGTGGTGAACATTTGTGCCAATGACAGCCAGCGTATATTTGATGTGACTGTATTTGGAAACTACCTCACCACTGCCGTTATTCTGATTGTGGCTATCCTTGTCGTCCTCTACTTTATCCTAGGATGGTCATCTGTTCTAGGTACATTGGGTACCTTTGTAATCTTTTGGCCAACACAGGTATGTAAATAACATATGACTAGCTAATTTCACAAGTTGATGTGATTTGGGGTGGTGGAAGGTTCAGGGGAACCGAAATGGCATGTTAAATCAATTTGATCAAAAAATGGCAGTTTTCATTTGAAGTTAAAGAATTGGCAATATTTGATAAACAAGTTGGATAGGGCGATACCCTTTGTCACATGTGGATTTAAATTTTGCTCATTTCTGCTTTTGTAATAATATCTGATTCATTTCCAGTCGTTGAAATTTGAATGTAACAATCATTGGATGTTGAATAATTTGGAGAACAGAAGAATTTTATTTAAACTAATTGCAAAACACTCTGCTTTTAGGAATTGCTTATGATGCCTGATAAAATATCTGGTTGTCATCATTGGTTTGTTCAGTTGTATCAGCTGAAAAATTACAAAATAGCGGATATGAATGGTATAAACGCTAGTCAAGTATGCATAAATAGAAATTTAGTATACGCATATATGGACCTTTTTTCCTGCATGAATATGAATGTATGCAAGTATGATGTTAATGATGAGAAACAAGTGTTTGTACTAAACACACAGTTGTTTGTATTAACAGATGTTCTTTGGTAGAATCACCACTTACCTCCGTGAGCTGTGCATTGTCGTCACTGACGAACGTGTCCAGAAGATGAATGAAGTGCTGACTTATGTCAAATTGATCAAGATGTATGCCTGGGAAGTACCATTTTCTAAAGCAGTCGCAGGTAGTCATCGACAAAGATTTATTCCTTCATTTAAAAATAAATTTGTCACTTCTTATCTGTACTACAATTACTCTTTATACCTGATAGGTACAGGAAGTTTTGCACTAACTTAATGGTGTGGAATCATGTGTTTTTTAAATAGCTAGTAGTTAAAATAACAGATTCACGCTGAGTAGTTACTACTGTTAAAGTAATCAACATTTTTTTGCTATCCTTGTAGCTATTCGAGCCCGTGAGCGTGGGTATCTAGAGAAGGCTGGTTACATGCAGAGTTTCAGTATCTCCATCACACCCATCACACCTAATATTGCTACTGTCTTCACCATCCTGGTACATTTGGCATTTGGAAACTCTCTGACTGCCACAGAGGTGAGTGCTCCTACATGATTCCTCTGATACACAACAGAGGAGACAGAATTTGTTTAAAGATCTTTTCAAGCATTTGCTGGTTTTGCAAATCGAGCTCACTCTTTGCTTGAATTCTGAGGACTAGGGCATTTACTGAAACCAAAAGTTGTCTGATACAGAAGAAATTATGATTTGGTCGCATATAATATAATTATAATATTTGCATTTGTATTACGCCAATATCTAGGCAATCTTAATCAAAGGCGCAGCACAATATTACCCCTGCCCAATGATAAATTGACCCGAAGACAGTCCTTCCAGTGCAGCAGCAACTCTAGCAGCACGCCCTACGACAACTTACCTCACAGGTCCCCTTTTAACCCCTGGGTGGAGAAAGGCAATTTAGATAAATCATCTTGCCCAAGGACACAATGTAATGATCCAGGCGGGAGTGGAACAGGCAATCCTTGGATCACAAGACCAACACCATAATCAATAGGCCACCAAGCTCTCAAATGTATTCTTCAAATTATTCTCCATCTTGTTGCATTTGGATCCCATGGGGATGCTCTCCACCACCAGTCATCTCTCCTCCCCCACTCCCTTTATCCATTTGTACCCTTACTAAAGTGACGGGTTCCCTACCCCATGTAACTGGTAGGAGAGATAGGCTGCACATAGAGATCTCTAGTTGTTATTTACTTTATATTTTCCCATTAACTTTTATTGGGCAATAGAAGAGGAGCTTTTGGTGTGCAAGAGAGATTTCCCATGAATTCTGTGTTATTTTCAGTGTAGTGTTGTACCAATATGGCAAGTAGCCATTATTACTGATACCGGCATTTCAGTTCTCAATATCAGCCGATAGCAATCCAATACCGATATTGAGGAAAGTTAGGCAATTGCTCATTTACCAGGTTCCTGTTTTTGTACCTGTGCAAACACATTTTTTTCATGAGTCGAAAGAAGAACTTACAGTCCAGCATACTTAAGTAATGTAACTTATGAAGTATAGGAAGAAAAGTATCAGTAAGGCAGTATCGATATTTTAGGTAAATTTTACCGATACAGGACGAAAATGGGTAATATTGGCTGATACCAATACTGAATACTGATGATTGGTCCAACACTAAAACAAAAACTGTCCCTCTGTCCCTGCTGAGAGCTGCTTCCTTTGGCACTAGCTGGAGTAGCAAAAGATAGGATCCTACATGGAGGGAAAATGGGGAAACCTTTGGAAAGTTTGAAACTGTTATGTTTTTAATGTTGGGTGATTTGGGTCAAAATTAATGGGAAAATTACCACATGGTCTGTCAAATGGAAAAATCCACATTTTTGATCATGTTGGTACTATATGTCCACAGTGGACAAATGTTCTTAAATGTAAATTAAAAAAATAAAAAAAAATGAAATTTAACATGCATGTGAGAATCAACTGAACACATGTTCAGGTGGTTTATGTTGTGACTGCTGCAGTGAATGTTTCGTGGTCAAAAATACCTCAGCATGTAAACAAGATAATGGGATGTACATAAAATACATGTGCAAATAATTTTTCCCAACATCATTTTTAGATCCAGTAGCCATCTTGGTATTTTCATCACATCAGTAATAAACCTGGCCATAGTAACTCTTTGTACCTGCATTCCCTTACATTTCATTTTCTGTGTTCCTTAGTTAAATTGTAAACTTTCATTATCTTTGATCTGATTTTTTTTTGATTTCTTCAACATTTATTCGAGTCACTTTTTCAGACAAAAATTGATACACATAATTAATAAATATAGCACAGTATGACAGAACTGAAAATGACTCAGGAGGAACCAAAAAGAAGCTCTATAGAGCTTGTAGTATGAGCCCTCCTTAAACAAACAAAAACTTACGACAATTAAAACGATTTTTAAATCTTTAAATTACATGAAGAATCAGTTTTTTTATTATTTAATTTCTTTATTAATTTCAATTACTTTTCCAAGGCATTCACCCTCGTTGCCACCTTGAACACCCTCCGTGCAGTCATGGGTGCGACCCCTTGGTCTATCCGTGCCATTGCGGAGTCGCAGGTAGCCCTCAGAAGATTGAAGGTAATCAGTCTCATAACAATATACTATATTTCCCACAATACCCAACTCGAATCCAAGGATGTCTCTAGGATTATTCTTAGGGTTGGGTTCATTGATCTTCATCTTGGCAGAGAAGACTAGGGGGAGGGGTCAATGCTTCAAAATGTAGAATTTTAAACTTTTGTATGGAATATGTAGAGATCTGCCCATGTCAGATAGAATTACAGTGAACAGTAGGATTTCTGATTTTTTAAATACTACTTGGTAGAACTTTTGCTCCAGGTGTGGTTTCCTGGTGTCACTTACCATGAGCAAATCCCTGCTAGTAGAGGTGTTATGTGATGTTACAAAAATAATGTTATTATGTTCTACATTAAAAGAAGCAGGCTGATTTCAGTTTTAAAAGTCGGAGCTGATGATAAAGGGAGTGCATCTTGGACATAGTTAAGAAACAATACTATGGTTTGTAAATTTTAGGGGGAGTATTTTTGTATTTGCAAACTTGAGATGACCAGGTAATGGTTTGGCTACCAATCATGCTACTCCTTTACGCATACAGAGTATTCTTGTCATGGAGGACATGTCACCATTGGATAAGCTTCCTGAAAATGACAAATTTGCTGTCCTCATCAAAAATGGAACCTTCGCTTGGGACAAGTTGGAAAAAGAACGTGATGACCTTGAAGATGATGAAGATGGAGATAAAATGCATATGAAGGGAGACGAGGTACCTGCCATTGCTGCAGGAGTCTCTGCTGTACAGGCTGGTATGGATTTTCCCGAACTTGAAGAAGTAATCCGCAAGGCCAAAATCCACAACAAAAACCCTTATGATTCTGAACTTATTGCCCCTGTCCTCTTTGGCATCAACTTGAAGTTGGAAAAGGTAAATGTTAATTTTATTCATTCAATATTGGTTGAGATGTGGGAAAAGTAGCTATCTCTGCTTTAATGATTCATGTAAGCAATACCCTTCAATTTAGGTGTAACATAAATTGCTTTCATAATTAGCTGAACAGCATTATCATAGTTATCCCTAGAAAGCATAAAAAATCTCATCTAATCCTAAAAACATTTTCACCACTGACAGTCCTTAATGTTGCACAAATGAAGTTTTCATAAAACCAACCTGTATTTGGTTGAGAGTCTCTACACAAAATTGACCAAAGACTTATCAAACTAGCTTTCTTGGTCATATGCATGGTGTCATCAGAGTTTAGATGAAATGCAAGGGAATGTTCTAAGGGGTGACTCAGACATTCATTTCTTCCTTGTTATGTGATGGCTGATTTCTTGACAACACCATCTCTCTCTACTGGTAACCTTTGCTGTCATTGTGAACTCTTCTCCCCTCCCCCTCCCCACGCTTCCATTTTTTATTGGTGATGCCCTGCACTGTGTGTGCACTAACATATCCATGTTTTCTTATCCAGGGTAGATTGACTGGGTGTTGTGGTGGTGTTGGTGCAGGAAAGAGTTCCCTCATAGCTGCTATCCTTGGACAGCTCCACACACTGGAGGGTGTCTGTGCAAGTATAGGGAAGTTTGCATATGCAGCTCAAGAGGCCTGGCTCTTCAATGCCACTTTGAGAGAAAACATCCTCTTTGGAAAACCGTATGATGAGAAGAAATACAAGAGAACAATTTACAATTGCTGCCTTGGTCCTGATCTGGCTATACTACCGTATGGCGACCAAACTGAGGTAATTGATCATCTTTGAC
>WURT03000027.1:6067-17515 GCA_009936505.3 Holothuria glaberrima
AGTTGAACTTTTTAGATAATCTTTGTTCATCTTTGAGCTACTTGTGTACATAAGTCAATTCAGTGCTAGAATTTCTATAAAGTTCTGAACAGAAGATTCTAAGAAATCCTGAAGCGTATATACTGTATAAAATTTCTAACTGCGGAATAAGTTGACCAAAGCCCCAAAATTTGCTCAGAGTGTTGACTATTGTGAGGGTCATGTGGTTCTATATCTGTAGTACGTCAAAATCTACCACTGCCAAGTTTCATTTTTTTTTGTTATTTAAGGGAACTTTTGTGCTAATTTTAATGACCATTCAAGTGGACAAGGGTAGCTACTGTATGCAGGCCATAAAATTAATTTTCCTAGTCCAAGGCCAAACATGGCCTTCGTAACCAACAATTTTTAGTTCAGTCGTAGGCCAAAACTCTCTCATTCAAGGCCAAAAAGTAATAAACATGAAATAAGAATATTGAGCCAAGACAGTTTGCTACGACGTACAATCACATCGACAAGGCAACTCAAAGCACCTATAATATGCAGATCCAATGCAGACAGTCCTAAGCATAAGCCTAACATTAGCACAGCATAGTTAAAAGTTGTTCTTCCATATAGCAGGCGTACGTACATAAGAAAGAACATACATAAATTCAAGTAGCGCAAGTATGGCAGAAAACTGCAGTGAGATCTGTATGTGGAAGTAATACTTCCACAGTTGCATATTTCTATCAGTGAATATCGTGTATGTGGAAATCTGTTTTGATGGTAAGCTTTGGAAGTAGTGTTTGACTGATTATACAATAATCGGTAATTACCGATTACTGATTATTCAATAACATAATCGAGCCGATGCCAATTACCGATCACCGATTATTAACATGTATGGGAAGGTCATGTTTTCTCGCCATCTATTGTGTATCTTCAAGCTAGCATTGTACACACACACTGTATGATTACAACCTTCACATTGAAGTTGAACGATATTATAAATAGTTCCGTACATTCTATGAACGGAGTATTAGTTTTTTGTATTATTTTCTCTCGGATATTCTGAGGTAAAAATCAACCACAAATACTTGTTTGCCTAGGGTCCTGTCACACGCCTAACTTTAGACAAAGATTGTTGACCTGTCTGTCTGCCTGTTTTCATCCACCGATCACATCGGAAGATTCTGCACAAATGTTGTGTACTGGATTGTGGATTTTAGTAGTGCTATATAGTAGCCTAACCACCCAGTTCTACGCAAAAACATGTAACTCCTTAGCACTTTTGGGCCTCTGAAAATTCCACTCATTTACTTGATGTAGACATCTCATGGTTCAGTTGTGATATAAATATGATTTTTGTAAAGTGTCTTGCCCAAAACTTACGTCTTATTTTAAAAGATTCTCCAAATAAAATGCAAAAGTAATTCCCCATAAATTTCCATAATGGGAAAACTGTGTTGCCAGTGTGCGTGAATTTACATGGGCCAGGGCCTCTTCCCTTTGTTGTTTCATGACCAACGAACTTTGTAATATCGGGCAATGCACTTACAGCTTGCATTCATTACATACACCATACTCAGTGTATTTGCATAGGTGAACTTCAACTTTGCAAGAAACTTTCTTGAGTTACGTATCATGTACTTGTATCCTGTTATTACCTGTAAGGTAATCACCTGTACGCATGTGCGTACTGTATCATTGATTAATAAAAACTTAATGAAAGGAATGTGGGAAGTGGCATAATTTATGTAGATTAATGAGCCTCGCATTTCCAAATTTCTTGTTGCTACAGTAGTTACGTACACCAAATGTGTACAGATGATATGGTTAGCACTGAAGCTTGAAAAAATGTAGCGCGAAGTCAGTGTCTCTCGCTGTAGTACAATTTGTATGCAGATGTGCAGTATTGTCCGTGGCATGCACACCTGTGTTGGTAATACTGTGTGCCCTTTGAGGCACCTAAACTTTGATGCAATAGAACTTAAGGCAACAGTTAATACGATGCTCTCTGTCACGAAGAGAACTTAAAATTTGGCTAGTTTTGTGAGTATCAATGCTGATATTTTGGGTGGGAACTTAAAGAAATGTTTGTTTTGGGAATTACAAAGTTTTTTGCAGAAACTTTAAAGTGTATTTTAGCCCTGTTTCCAGTTTTCATATAATTGGTGGTGGTAAACGGTTAAATGACAAATTTTTACAGATGCTGATTATTTACTGATTGTGCGATAATAGGCCCGATGCTGATCATCTAACAGATGATTGATCGAACACTATTTGGAAGCATTGATTATCGCTAATGTACTACGTAGCTTGTACATTATGTGCTGTTGGACTGTGTAGGTTATTTGTGCAAGAAAGCCTGATTGAACGAAAAAATACTCAAGCCAGATATGGTGGCCGCAGCGTTGTAGTCACGTATATAGCAGTAGTCTGTACTTAAGGGATATAAACAATCGATTCATAAAGCGTGCAAATCGAATATCAACAGAACGATTTTGAAAGTGAAAAAAAATATTGGTTCCCGAGCACTGCATCATGAATGCTTGTGTAAAAAGAATGAAGAAGGAAGTGAGCTTGGTACTTAGTAGAATACGGAGCATCTTAACTGATACATTGCCAGCCAAAAGTGGCCTTGGATAAGTTTAAGGAAAACGGCTGTCGGAGGCTACAACAAAATTTACGGTGGTCATGGCCGCGATGGCTGATGTGAATTTTGTGGCTTGCTATGTTAGAACTACACTTATTCTTGTTTTTGACATGAACAAGGCTTTAAAAACATCCTTGCAGCTACAAAAACAGATTAATTATACTACCAGGCCCAAATATCAGGTGCTCTTGTTCTGTATTTAATTCCGTATAAACACTGCAGCATTCTCCAGACTTTCTCATTATTAAGTTGACTTTCCTGAAAATATCTCAACATTGGTTGTCTATTTGTAAATCAAGTAAACCTTGTTAACATTTCCTCATAGTTTTATGATAAACTGTTCATTAATTTGATTTCAAAATTTTATTTACACCTAAGCTTCAGGCAGGACTGAAAAAAGATGCTAATTTCCTACAAAGAAAGTCAAAAATTGTCACAATTAGCATGGACAAAACTGGTAAATTTCACTCAATTGCCAAACTTACCCATAAGGGCATTTTTTTGGAAGGCAAGCCTCCCAGCTTCAGGTAGTTTATTACCCATGACTGCAGCAGGAAAGTGTAGATTGGAAGTGACTTTTTTCATTTTCTTTGTCTCTGTTTCATTATTAAAGATGAAATATGAAGCTATTGTTGACCTGTCAGTAACATCTGCTCTAGGTATGGACAAAGCCTGCACCTCCCAGCTGTCTTTTCGTTGATGCAAACAAATGTAGCTTCCTTTTAAAAGAAAACAAAATCGTGAGTCTGCCAGCTCACTTGATTAATTTTAGAAAAACTATTTGTCCAAGGCACCGCACACATTTCTGTTATCCCCCAATAATGAATGCACATTGTGGTAACTTAGGAAGGCAAGCAGACTATAAAGCACCCACATGATGATAGTCAGTAGTTGTTACCCAAAGTGATGAATTGCTCAATTATTTTTGGGGAAGTTACAAAGAGTTCAGTGTACTTTCTTTTCTGTATGGAATAGATTATAAAATTGATAGAGTGGAACGTTGCATTTTCCAGGCTCCAGTTGAATTTAATAAATGCTATGTTACACAACTTTTACTACAGAGATTTACTTTACTGTGTATGTGTGTTGGAATATTGAGACTGTTGGGCAAAGGACAGACAAACTGTTGGTGTTAATACATGGTATATTAAAAAAAAAGAAAAAAAAAGAGAGAAAAAAAAATAAATGTGAAATTTTAAATGAGAACTTACTACATGATGTATACATGAAATGTGCAAAAGTAATATTGTGTGGTTCAGTACAGTTTTCAGAATGTGAGTATTGTTGTCATTGTTGTTGTAGTGCACGTATGGGCTACAATCTTGGCGTTACACAACAGGCAAGCTTACTTACGTGACTGAATGTTGAAAATGGAAGTTCCACACGGTTTCGGTCCATTTTTACTATTGGTACTATCACTGTTCAGGCAGCTGATGTCAAGCCTTTCCATGATTTTTTACCGCTTTCTTGCACACATTCTGAATAAGTCCCGATAAAGGACCTGGATCGTAAATAGAAACAGCTTGTAATGTAGAGTGAAATGTTACTGATTGATGAAATGCCGACAGTCTTTATTTCAGAAAGAAATTTTAGTTGAATGTGCGCTTGCTTTCTCATTAATACAATAAGAATACATAACTTGAAATTCTCAAACGAAGTAATCAGCAGATGAATTTATCGTAAAGTTTTATATGAGTTGATCGCAACATGATTGCCTACAGAATTCCAGTGTGACTATGCAGGTCAATGCTTTTTGAACATAGAATTGTACTCTGTATAACATAACAGCAATCAGGATGGAACTCTACAGGTGCCATGTGATGAATGTGCTGGCCACAACGCGTAGTTAGAGTTGATCCCAACACGAGTGCCTACAAAATGACAATGTAGCTATATGGCCTACAGTATGTCAGCAGGTCAATGCCTTGGTTGAATATATGACTTTAATAAGCCCTTCAAATATCAAAGATTTTTTGAAAACCATTCCAAAGGTAGTGAAATATATTTGGTGTCAGTAAACTTAGGGACCAAATAAACACCTAACCAAATCCATGTCAAAACTACTGTAGCTCAACTTTAAACTGCAAGGACTTGCCTAACATGCACTACAAATCTGCGTATTTGCAAGCAAATGCAGTTCTAGTTATTTAAATGAAATTAAATACTTTGATTTGTACTTTAGTATTGTGGTAACATTGGGTGAACAATAACAAGTGACTTGTGCATTTTTACTGCCAGTGTTCCAATACAGAACCTAAGTTAGTGGCACACTCTTTGTAAATTACAGTATCTATGCCATTGATTCCACACATAGAAGTAAACAGAACAAGCTGGACAGTCAATCTTGTAGTCAATTAGGAAAAAATACAGTATCATGTAATGAACTGTGACAATCAGCACTCAGAGTGGGAGATCTATAAGAGTGATTTAGATGTCACCTAGCTTGGCTAACTTCTGCCCCTTATTTCTCAGAGCCCATTGTTTGTTTTAAAATTGTTTAATTTTTAGTTTAGGTCAGAATTTAATTTTACTGTGCTGAATAAAATGGTTACTTATTACTGTTTGCTCACTATAGCTCTTCCATATCAAAGTATTTATTTTGGGCATATAGCACTTCACTGAAGGTAATTTCATTTTATTGGAGAATTATAAATCCTACATGCAAGTACAGTTATAATTTTCTATACAAATGTGGAATGATATTTCTAATTTATTTGCAGATGAGGTTAGTACAGAATATTACTAATTGGTCATCTAAACTACCAGCTTTCTACCATGGTCACGTTGCTTTCATAGACTTTGATGCGTAAGTATACAAGCTCCTACCATTCAGTCCGGGAGATTCCCCCTTTTGGGAGAATATTTTCCCCCGAAAAAGAGATAAATGTGACAGCCATTTTGCATTTCACCCACAATGCCACACCATTTGGACAGTACGTAACAAAGGGTCAATCTTCTCAAACCCCTCTGGAAAATTTGTACGTGCGAAGGGAAGTTTGAAACCTGCATATTCATATAACTGATCACATTAGCTTCAACTTTTCCACACAGTGAAAGGTAGTCCACCATGCACGTTTTGCGAAAATCTCAAAAAAGGCAATGTGACCTAATGATAGCCTCATTACTAGACTTTGTACAGTCGTCTCTCACTGCATACTCATTTTGTGTGCATAGCGACAGCTGAACACGTACATTGTACAATGCACAGACTCATTAGCCTACGAACATTCGCTTTACGTGCTTTAACTGACAGTTGTACAGCTTACAAGCATTGCAGGCCTACAGTTCTTAAGAGTTACCTGGGAACTATGCAATTTGTTTCCGAATTATGACACAACAACCTTCATACTACAACTAATGTAGGATAATTACTCACCACTGTCAGGCACTACCAACAACACCGCTGTTCGTGAAAACCCAGCACACAAACTATACACACCATAATTGTTTGTTCTACCTACACTGCAACCCGACACCCCACGTGTGCATGCGAAATGACTGTTATGAAGGCAAGGCTTTGTTTATTCATGATGCCTTATGAATGCAAATTGTCCTCTTTGGGGTAAAATGGTTTTCTCCTAAATAGGAAAATCTCCCAGACTGCCATTAACTGGCTTTTAAGTGACCTTTGTATAATTTCATTTTAGTTTTTCCTCCTTTGCCCAAATTTTCCTTGTTTGCACAGTTTGTATAGAATGACACCCTGAACTTATTGGAATAAGTAAATTCAAGTGTAACATTATTGTGATGCTGTCAGTTGATTGCTGAGTTTTGATGAAAGAGTTAGCCAGCTATAGGTCTTTTTTCTACTTTTTGTCTACAAAATCAACCTTTTAATGCTCTATTTAGAATTTTTGTGTAACTTCAATCCTACTTTTTCCCTTGGGTCTGTTTGAAAGCCTGTATTCATCATGTCTGTGATACAAATACTATAAGTTTTGTAAGTTGCAATATGTACATAAATACTTAAATGTACACACACAGTATTAAACATTAAGCTCAAGTTAAAGTCCCTACAAACCATAACCAAATGACTCTGCCCTTTTGTATAGAAGCACAATACACCATCAAAAATAAGTTTTAACATGAAGCCATTGTGTTAAACCAACAAAGTCTGAAAAAAGCATTTTTATTTCCTCAAAATATTTAACCAACACTTCACAAGAGCTGTGAATGTTGTATTATTTTAAAATTGGAAAGTTTGGACTTTCCAATTATTTATGAGTCACAATTGAATTTGAGAAGTACAGAATGTTCCTTGAAAATTAAGCCAACTATTGTACCCGTACAGTACGTTTGAAAAAAGCTTGGAAATATAGAATGTGGAAATACTGTATGTAAAAACTGTTTTTAAAGGTATCAAAAGTTTGAACCACAATTACTTTAATTTTATATTAAATTATTCCACATGGCAGATGTATTCAAAATGATGGCATCCATCTCAGTGTCCCACTCTGAGAAATACACAAATGTAGAAAAACAGCTCTTTATGTACAGTATATGTCCCTGAGCATAAATTAAATCTTGGGTAATAGCACCTGCCTGAACTGAATATTGCTGTAAGCTTAAACAGTAGACATTCTATTTGACAGTTAATTACATCATAGTGTGGTTGGATTGGGTTGAACTTAGTTTGCCCAACAGTAAAACTTTATCTACTGTATTGTATAGCTGTTTGCTCTATCCGAATCAAGTGATTTTGACAGACATTTAGGGACTTACAAATTTACTCTGCTTTTGGAAGTGTAAACATGTTTTTAAAACCTGTCTGCTGCTTTGGGCTGTCAAACTTGGTGTGTGTGTGTGTTTAAGTGTTTGTGTTCAAGGACATGTGTCATTAGGCTCAGTTCTGGTAATGATGACATCAGATCAGCTGGCAAGAATCACTTTTGAACAGGTGATATATCAGTGATCAGAATATTGATTCAGAGGTGAAAGATACTCCTGACCATTGTGTAGCTTTGAACAAATCACAATAACTTCAGCTCATCCCAATGATTAAACCTATGCACATGTCCTTTAAATCATACAGTGTAGTTTCAAATTTGGACCCTGGGGTTCACTGTCAACCAGTTCTTTGTATGTTTGCACTGTTGGCAGTGTACTGTGTATGCTACAACCTGGCTGAGGCAAATTGTAGAAGGAAAAAGAAATAAAATCCCAGATAAATGCAACAGCAAAGACCAGGTGCTACAGTAATTATATAGCCTTCATCATATCATCAACAAATGGTTTATTTGTAATGTGTTTGTTTTCCATACAAAGTTACTGTGATGCTTTCATTTTCCCCTTGTCTATGTTTAATTATTTGCCTTAATATTTTAGGGGCTTTGAGAGGGCTGAAGCACCATAACCCCTTTCCACTCTGACTCTTATCCCCTATGGTTTCTAAGAGTTCATGTTACATTCATGTTTCATGACTATAATACTTGCTTTTCCTTCATTCACAGCTTTGGATCATCTTTTAAACCCATTCACATAAATATTCTTAGACGTCCGTTAGAGCGGCTGGTGTCTTATTACTTTTTCTTACGCTACGGTGATGATTACAGACCAAGTCTATCCCGGCATCGCAAGGCTAATAAAGAGGTTAGTAAATCTTAGGCTTCTGCTTTATGATAAACACTGAATTTTTCAAATTTGATGTATCCTACAGTAATCCTTGACATGGAATGTCATACAAATGTGCTTGGACCACACATGTGGCAAGCTTTACTGTTTCAATTTATATGGTCTTTATCTTTTAGAATTCTCTACTCCAGTGTTGCCCAATGTTTGTTACTTACTAAGATCTATTTTTAAACAGTTCTTTATTACCAGGACCACTATGTGAGTGGTACACCACCATTAGTTGTGGCATAACAACAAATTAATGCCTCCCAGGTTGCCCAAAAAGTGGCTCTTTCAATTCCTTTTATACAGACCCTTTCTTTTAAACATTCCTTGTAGTGAAATCTTTTGTTTTAGAAATTAACACACTTTTGTATTGGAAAGGCAAGTTCAATCTCTCTTTGTGAGTTACATACCTCAAATCCAGATACTGCATTTTATTCCATTTTAAGTGCATTATTTTACTGGATTGATACAAGACTTCTAATTTCCCTGTTATCCTTTTAAAGTACTGTACTTCGCACTTGGAGCACTTATTGTATGCTTGCTAGACTGTTTGGAAATTGTCAGGGCTAACAAAGCATTCATTGTCAGTTTCTCTCCTAAAACAAGCATATATTTCATAAAAATGATGAAAAAAAAAAAAACAATTGATGAAAAACTAACTGAGAAATCCATTTCGAAATAAAACCTTCATAATTAACACCTCCCAAAAACTGGTTACTGTAAACTGAGAGTTACTGCTAAATCTCTGTTGCTAATGATACAGGACTGTATAGTTTTTATCCAGCCTCTTCTCTTCTGACTAAGAAGACCTCCTCAGAGAAGGCTTTTGTATGTATATGTTGCTCTTTATGGTTGACATTAACCATATTTAATTTTTACATGCATGATAAAGGGCATCAAGAGTATGAGAGGCAGTTCTTTTGGCAACCATGCTGTAAGATTTGCTTGTATGCATCTCATTATCATCATTTTATCATATAAAACTATTTGGAATATTTTACAGAGGTGTAAGTGGACATTGCTGTTTCCTGAGATATGTCGTTGTATCTGGTAGTCATTTGTATCAAAATTCCTGAAGTTCACTCCATTCAGCCTCATCGTCATCCTAGCATTTCTCCCCTCAGCATTTCTGTAAATTACAACTGCTATAAAGTGTTCATGTTCAGTCTGGATTTATCCCTTGGGATTACCCCTTTTTCGCCATGGGAAATGTATCTCGCAGTAGCGCTGTTTAATTAGACAATGAATGTGAAGACGAGTAGCTTAATAAGACATATGGAAGCTTACGGGGGCCATTTGTGTAGATATTAGTGATACAGTATCCTACCATTTGTAGGACTCCATGTGTAATGTTAAGTTGCATCATACTTTACTGCAAGAGGAGGATATAGACATGAAGGCACCAGTTGTTATCTTTCCGGCTGTGTAAACTTTCAAACAAAAGAGCACTCTAGATGTAAAGTCAGGAATGGATACAAAATGTGTGTGGTCAGAAATCTTTTCCAAGAGGATATATAGATTTAAAGGGGCTCATTGAGTTGACATCAATTATTTTTGTGACAAGTTTGAAGGAAATCATTGCTTGACAATGCTTCTAATTAGCCTCACTACTCATGTTTCACTTCCTACAGTTACTGAAAATGTGAGGAATTATATTGTTTTGTGGAAAGGGATTGCATACGATTACTACATAATGGTAAAAAGTGTCTGGTCACCAAGTTGTTATAAATGATTTTAATCATTAATTACCGTATCATTGCCACTTCAGTTGTGAGTCAGATGTGCAGAATCTCTTAGTCTGATCATTTACCATCAAGATGTGAGTAAATCTCAACAGTTGTGAAAAAAATAATGAATTTTGTGAACCAACTCAGTAAGCCCCTTTAAGATGTCATAAATAATTGTATGTGTTTACAGTCATGTTACATTAGTTGTATTTGGGAAGATTCCAAGGGTTTAAATGGAATGTATATTTAGTATCACCAGACTTTTGGGTGGGTGGAGGTGGGGGCATAGAGGGTAATGGGACACCACATTGTATAGGAGTGGCAATCAGTTATGCAGGTCTGAATAGTGAGTAAAGTCCAATCTACAACACTGAGTAAGGTCCAATGGAAGTGCTTGAGGTTCCCTGGAGCGGCTTGCTGTATGGTCCCAAATTGAGGTCTATCTGGGAAACCCTGTCAACTCTTAGTACTCTTTTTTTGGAGGGGGGGTGGGGGGGGGTAAGGAAAAAATTTTTGTGGAGAATGTGTCTCCCCCATTCCCCTCTGCTGAGACCACAGAATACTTAAGAAATTGCACATGTACAGTAAAACCTTGTTTTTCCAAACCCTTTTGACCCGAACTAGCCTCTTGATTTTAACCAGACTAATATTCAACATAAAGTAGCATCCACCAAGATGAGGCACAAGTTTATTTTTCTTGGGTCTTTTTAAGTCATGGAGTAATGCCACAATCTCTAAACCAGCTCACATCTGGGCATTGCAAGCAATTTTTAGCTCCCTGTCCAATTTGGAAAACCAAAAAGAAGAAGAAGAAGAAGGGCAGTTAAGACCTTATGAAATATTGCAAATGGTTGTTTGAGTCTTCCACACAGGTCTCCAATATTTTTGGAAAGTTTGTTGAAATTTGTACTATGAATTCCTCTCAAGATTGTATTGTTTCTTTTCAACATAGTATACACACATTTGGTGTGTAGAAAGCATTGGTCATTCTGGAAACTATGGATTTAAATTCTGGATATAGAAGGCTACAGAATTGTTTGGCATATCATCCTTGACAAAAAATAAACTAATTTGGGCCCAGCATTTTTCTTGTAATTTTGCAAGCATTTCAAAATTATGTGGGAAACATTTTGGCAAACTTTGTTAGGAACTTAGTGTACTGTACTTTAAACCAAAACTTGAAACACAGTTAAATCCAAATTTTCTGTCATCTGTACTACTATACCTTCGGCCCCATGTGTTCTGGTAAATGAAGTTTAAGTGTAAGTATAAGTAATAAATTACAAACAATGACAATAAAGCTTGCAAAACATAATGCAAACTTGACGTGCTTAAAGGTCGTGTGACATGCTATTAAAAAGAGCTGTTTCACTTGTCAGTAAAAGAATTAAGTCTTCTAATGAAAGATCCGTTGGAATTATTTCAATATCTTTTACTGTTCTCAAAATATACGTCTTCAAAGTTTGATGATTTCTGAAGTAACTCATT
>WURT03000027.1:21808-31934 GCA_009936505.3 Holothuria glaberrima
TTTATTTTTCTGCCCAATTATGAAAATAGCTGTTTTTGGCTGTTTGAATGAATATCGCAAATGGGAAATTAAAAACCGCGAGGACAGAGCATAAAACCGGGAGGCCGGGAGAAATGGATAAAAACCGGGAGACTCCCGGTAAAACCGGCAGAGTTGACAGGTCTGCATTCTTTCACAAAATTGTCATAATGACTCTGTATTTCATCTTGATCTTTTAATCTTTCTTGTATCCTGCAGCACAAGACTCTCTTTATTTCAAAAGCAATTTTGTTTGCAGATAAAAACGTTTTTTTTTTTTCAATTGCTAGTACGTTACAACTGTACCCCAAAGTAAGCACTTCAAACAAATCGTACCGAAAGTATACAAAATGAAAACAATCTTGCACATGAAAAGTAACTCTTTTTGTAGTTCCATCATGCAAATATGACCTGTTAGTTCATTCCCATTGTTCTTAAACAAAGTTGTTTTTGCAGCTTTGATGATTCCTGAAAGGCTGGTTCTGAAATAACATCACTTTTAGCAGACCAATAGCTTGTGAGCAAGACTTGCAATTTCATAGCTTGTACTGTTGTTGTCATAGACCATAGCCAAGTTTGCAATGAGACAAAAAAAAGGAAGTTGCCTTCTGCTGCTCCCCTGCTACAAAGATTCACTGAGGGCTTAAATTTTATAATCAGAGAAAGTACCCCTCCTACAGCTACATAGCAGAACTTTATAAATTCAGTGGTATTGGCAACCAATAACAACTTCAAAGATGCTAATTTGATCTGAGTACAGAAATCTTTGAAATCAAAGCCACAATATTCACAATGATTTTTTGACAGGTCAAAGCTGACATAATACTCCGCTTAAAGATTCTGTAGGTGGCCTATGCTACATTACTCTCACAGATTCCATACTAGCTGGTCTAAGCTACACTTCTTACACAGACTCCTGTAGCTGGCCAAAGCTACACTACTCTTACAGATTCCAGTAGCTGGTCGATGCTGCATTTCTTTTATAGATTCTGCAGGTAAGTGAGCTGCAATACTCTCACAGTCTTTGAAGCTGGTCTAAGCTGCACTACCCTCACAGAAACTCAGGGGGTGGAAATGGCTTGGTGGTTTGAATGTATTGCCTTGCATATAAGAGGTCCCCTAACCAAATCCCAGTGAAACTACTTGGAAACTTTCTGGGAATTAAAATTTGGTTTCTCTTATCTACCTCAAAAGGTTGCCCTACTCAAGTACTCAAGAAGTCATCTACTTTACTTGATCGGTTCAGCTGTTGAGCAGTGGTACAGGGCAAGGATCCTACACCCCTCCCAGCCTTTGGTAAAGAGACTTAAGAGACTGGGGATACACTCACTCGAAATGTAATAAATAGTTTTTAAATCACCATTTTTCCTGCTTACTATTTTCTGATATTTTTATGTTAGTATGCTGAGCAATAACACTAATAGAATATTACTAAACCCCATGATGAAAGGACTAAAAATTAAAAAGTGGATAACTTTGCAATGAAGAGTTGAAGAAAAGAGTAAAATCACAGATTCCAGTAGATGGTTTTAGCACTGCTCTACTCTCACAGATACTGTTGATGATTATCACCTTGTTTCATTTCCTGGAAACCCTCTTCCCCCAGCTCTGCAATCATTTTCTTCTCCCATCGCAGTAAGGACAGCACCTGCTTCATTGGTTTAGTTACACTAAGGATGGAAGTAACCGATGGTTTCTTGGTACTCTCATCTGTAAATTTATAGAAAGACTAAGTTCACTGATTGGTATATTACAAATCATGGACAAAAGCAGCTCTGGTTCAAAGTGAATGAAAAAAAAAATTCAAGAACTTCAAGTATTAAAGATGGAAGAAATGTAAATGTTTAAATATTTAAATGCTGTAGACTCATTCATTGTTTACAAAGACGTCACTGCATGTCGGTAAAAGAGTTTATAGGGTGCACTTACACTGTCGTCACAATGCAAAGTGGATTCTAATTCGTCTAGTTTTTGGGTGCAATCACACAAGCGTTAACAAGCGTAACACCTAACGTACATGCATGTGTTCTTGCGCATGCTCTATGCTAACCAATGCCAACCAGTGACCTAACCGTGAACAGCCTAATACCCAGACAAGAGATATCCTACAGTACCGGTACCTTTTCATCCACCCCCATACCGGCCTCCTACACTTCCCCAATTGGAATGAATTTCACTTAAACTAGGGTTACCATATTTTGTTTCCATAAAAAGAGGACATCACCAATTGCCAACCTGGGTAGGGTCTACAAAGGGATGAAACCCCCATCTCTTTTGAATAAAATGATTTGAAGGGTGTCTACATGCAAACTGTACCACATGCTGTACCATTATACAAGGTTTCCGCAGTTTTAATCCATAAAACGTCATAATCCTGTACACCAGGAGCTGGCGACTGACGGCAGACAGTTCATAGTGTGCACATGCGTGCAAAGCGCATGGAAATTTTTGGGTCTTCCTAGTGTCCAGGGGCATGGTAGGCATGGCCTCTTTAAAAGTAGTTTTTAATTGGTAGTGGGAATTTGCCAAAAAGTACCACCACCACACAAGCAAGCGGCGCACTAACGTCAGGCAATAGTGTATGGAATTTTTTTTCCAAAATGCCTCGTAGATTGCAGGAAACGGCCCTTCCATGGCTTCAGGTTTCATTTGAGATGTCATGTGAAAGAAATTTGTACTTCGGGTTCATAAAAAGCCTGCATGGTAGGAAAGTCTCCGCAAAGATACGGACGTATGATACTTTCAGGCCTCCCAGACCCTGGACTTTATACAAATATGGGTTTTTTCAAAGGTCCAAAATGAACAAAAATGGGTTTTTTTAAGGTTCAGATATGGTCAATATGGACTTAAAGAGGCTTTTACTAGCATGACAGGATTAACCTACTGGATAGACCTAACATTAGATATGAGGTGCCCTTTTCATGCAAGGTTGTAAGCAAATTATCAGGGGGTGGAGTGCTATAACTGCATGACACAATATTGTCTTTGCTTTGCACATAGTGTACTACCCAAAAAACACTTTGGTCAAAAAGCTTAATACCACATTGCCAGAAAATGATACTCATGGTGGTATATAAACACTCTTTGATTTTAAGATCTCACATTTTAATAAGAAACACTTCCACAAAAAAGGTGTAAATAATGGAAAGTTTACACAGTAGAATTGATCTGGGGGAAAACTAGAAGTTACCGGAGAGTTGCCATGGCAACTCTTTGATGTTACTATGTAAGATGCTCTTTAATCGTTGTTTTTGTTTTACAGAGAAACTTGAAGGTTACATTTCGATATTAATGAACTTGATACAGTTTGTAGCGGTAGGTGAAAGATTCCAGGGTATGGAGAATGGGAGCTATTTATGAAGCCCTCACAAAAGAGCAAGAAAGGTGCACCTACTGCAAGGGGAGGAGGGGTCTGCGGTCTTCTCTTTAGTGAGTATGACATGAAAAAATCTCATAATTTCCTTGGCTCTTGAGTCCTTCAAGTTACAATCATAATGAGGACAATTACAATTACAACATTTTCATCAGCAATAACAAACACAAGTACATTCACAATAATAACTTTAAAAGTAGCTCTACCATCATCCCAAACATCTCACTTATCTGCAGAATTCATCTGACCTGTCAGAGTGGTTTGTATTTGAAGGTATATTTTGAATTTTATGTCAATTAAAGTTCAGACACCCATCATTTCCTAATAACTTGTTTGGCCTTGGGTAATTTAACTCAGTACAGGCTATATCATTGAGTGAAAAGTCCCACAGACAGGTATTCTTACATCAGAGTTGTAGTGTTTCTGGATGAGTTGCTACACAAGGCAGTACTTTGTCAACCATTGCAGGGAATGCCATCCTTAGTAAGGGAAGGTTTCAAGGGATGTACCCCCCTCCGCCCCCCCCCTTTAAGAAGTCCTGTTAATGTTAGGTGACTAAGATGCAAAAAGTGTGGTCTTCGAAAGATTTTGAAGAATTTTTACACCATTTGTAGTACATGCTTTGAAGTTTTTGAATAGTTTTGAAGGCTAAGGGGGTAGCTCTGTCATTTTGGAGAGGCCCCTCTTCTTTGAGAATTTTGTTTTTAATGTGAAGTGAGTTAAATGTAAAATGTGCCATCTTTGACAAAGCTTTGAACTGAGGATGTTTCTAGCTATTCTCATTATTAAGTAAATGTTTACTTTGAACTGTGACAAGATGTGTCCTCTTGAATGATACAGTATGCTATATAGAACACCCTGTTAACCCCATGTTAGTATGCCAGTGAATTGGAGAATGGGCAAGAAGGAAACATGGTTGACAGAATTTTAACTGTCTGGAGTGGGAAATTCCTCCTTTACAAAGACCACACTCTTGGCAATGTAAGCAAAGCCTTATTATTTGATAGATAGAAATCAGGGCAGGATTTTTATTTTACTGTGTAGAAATACATAACCAGAATGCAAAAATGCATTGAGGTTTCAATGATGCATACTGTATATGTTTTATTCGCAATAATGCCATGTTATCCCATCTTTTTTAGTCACTGGTAAAATGCTATCTTAAGGTGTTGGAAAAATAGTTTTGTGTTCATACTTGATCTTGGGAATTCTTGGGAAATTTTGTATTTTGATCTTTGCAGACCCCAGATTCTTGAAAAGTTTAAAGAGATGCTCAGTACGATGCTGGAGACGTACGGCTAATTTTAAAGAGATGCTCAGTACGATGCTGGAAACGTACGGCTAATTTTCGAAACTGTTTTGGACAGAATAATTCCGTGTATTTTTCACAGTGCCCTTTTAATGCTCATGAGATATGGAGTGTGAACTGGGACTAATGAGCGCAAAGCGTGCGCAAATTTTGCCTTAAAATCATTTCAGAGAAAAGTTTTATGCAGACTCTTCACCCGAGACTTTCAATTCCCTGACAAGAAATATGTCGATGAGGAAGAGATTCTGCTACCTGGTAATCTGCCCAAATTTTTTTAATAATATCTGAACGGCCGAAAAGGCACATTTGATCAGTTAAAAAATCCAAACATTTAAGGCAATTTTAATAATCTGCCCAGACGCCTCGGTAAGTCTTCAAAAAGAGGACATGTCCAGGTAAATCTGGATGTATGGTAACCCTAACACAAACTACAGAACTGTATGAATCTTCATCCTCACCCAGCTGTGCACTGGTCTTCAGACTCTGGCTATGAACATCATCAAAGCATCTCAATGGAAATATTAAGACTTTCCCACTTTTACTGACAGCAAATTGCTGTTCATCTTCATACCTCTCCCAGGTCTCATCATGGCGGGATATATAATCCAACAGCTGCTCTCTGTAGCCTCCTTCTGCCATTACAAACGGAAGTGTAGGACTTCTTGATTTCATTTGCTTTTTTTTAGAAGTCTGCTGATACTTTTCTAACATTTTCTTGTCCATTAGGACTTTCATTGTTCCTGAAAGCTGAGTTTGACGTTTTTTCTTCTGTATAGCAACATTTCCAGTTCCTTTTTGTCCACCATCACATGTCACCTCAACATCAACTTTAACCTGACCTTTTGATGGAGTTGATGGGTATGACTCTTCATTAGAACTGACTTTCACTTGATCCTTTCTGCCTGTAATTGGTTTGGATGAAACAACTTTAGATACATTTACGATGTCCGTTTGCAGACAGTTTGTATCAGTTGGATCATGACTGACAGTCCTCTCTGCTATTTCTGCTTGTGAATATTTTTCAGATATTTTCCCTGGTTTGGTTACTCCTTTGGTAGTCTTCTGATTTAATTTGTTATCACCTGAGCTGTAACACTGGTACTTGACAAGCATCTGTTGACACAACTGCTTTGGACTGAGACACTTCCATTGGCGTGGTATATTTATGAGAAAAAATGTCCTGGGCATTTGAAAGAGATGTGAAAATGCCATAACTTTCCCCTATTGATAGCAACTGAAGTTGCTTGCGAAACTGAGAGATAACTTTCAATCATCAGTAAGCCAATCATGCTGGATATAAACAGCTGTAAAACAACAAAGAAAACTAACTGCTTATTAATGCAAAGACTATAAATTTTAAATAGCCAGCTACCTATACAGAGGACAGTACCTATCCAAAATCATTGCATTGATGTGTTTCCTTTGAGAATTATGGTAAGTAATGTTACATTGTAAAGTAAAAACCTGCTTTTCTCAACGGGGTATTTAAAACAAGATACGCTTGGGTGCATGTGTCAAACCTTCTTGCCTTTTCCAAAATTTCTTGAGGTCAAATTTAAAGATTTTACACTGTTTTGCTATCTTCATAGGACATTCCTACCTCTGACTCCAGAATTCAACTTTGATCTTCACAACTTTCATACCACAGGTCTCAGTCCCAAAGAAAATGAGTTAGTCTACATGTACAAACTGATTTGATGCACAATCAACATACTGTATGTAGCATTCTGTAACATTTTGTTAACGACCCTCCACACAACAGAACTACTGATGCAAATACAATACTACAATCCTGGACAGAATTATTGGGAAATTTTCAGATCTGCCAGATATTTTCAGCATATCTTCCACTCACCCCTAATACTCAATGTTGAAAAAACCAAATGCTCTCTTTTCTTCAGCAGCCAGCATTTATTCAACTTCAAAACAATATTGAAGTGAAGCCAGGAGATTTGTCCCAGATAATTTTTGTCCAGGATTGTACGTCCACCTAATGTACATAAACTTAATAAATCATAATAATAAACTGGCTTTTGATTAACTTTTCTTATATTGATTATGTATTCATTTGTTTTGCTTCTTGTTTATGCTAAGTCTGCAATGTGCTTTAGAGCTTTTTGATTTTAGCACATTAAAAATGTTGATCATACTTGTTATTATTTATTATTTCTGTATTCCATAGCTGCAAAATTTAATGTTTATTTCCCAGGTAGCAATTCAAATTTTCCCACATTTTTGGCATGTTTTCATGCAAACACACACACACCCACCTATAATTGTAAATGCTGCCAAACGGGGACCCTCGTATGTTAACATTCAACCGTGGACGTCTGCAGATAAAGCTTGTAGCATGTAAACTGATAGAAAATGATGTGCTCTGCTACAGCAAAGAAAGAGGGGGCTCAAAATGTTTTCAATCAACGTAAACCTATATAATAGTGTGTATGTGATTATCCACGGGGAACTGTGGACATAACGTGATACACACGTCCACCTGCAAACGAGGATGTACCACAACACTACCTCAATGGGGACTGTTCCTATATTCCTTTAGATTGAATAGACATCTTCATGGTTCCATTATTTAGCCCAAAGAGGCTATTTAAAACTATTCTATAAAACAGGGACAGTCCCCAATTCCTGAGGGTCCCCGATTGGTAGGTGTGTATTCATAAAAACGTCCCTGATTGACAGCATTTACAAACGCACCCACACAAATTCCTCCAAAGACCCAAATTTCTAGGCAAGTAGCTTTTTAGATTCCTGATTTTTTCCTCCCCATGAAGATCCTTCACCATCTCCATAATTTATTAACTTTCCATAGGATGATTTTGAATCACACAATTTATAAGCCAAAGTGAACTTACATGAGCAGGTCTGGCTTGGGAGTATAATAATATGAATCAACATTTCAGTTAATCTATTTGGTATTAGGGTGATTCCATCGGTAACAGACTGACATTTGGAAGGCATTTTTGAAAGTTTTTGAGCTATATCTAATGAACTGAACTGAAGGCAATGATGATCATTTATATTAATTAATGTAAACAGTGTACCTACACAATGACCCAGTATGGACAGATCTGCTGTGTTATATACATGAGAAATGATCACCTAAAACTGCAGTAACAGACTGACATTTATGCAACCCTATCATTGGTATTGCTGTGTTCATCCTTAAAATGCTCTGAAAGTGGATATCCATTGGACAACTGTTACCACCTGTACTTTATGCAAGGGAATGTACGACAAAAAAGAAAATAAGTTTGAGACTGGCATGCATGGTTACTGCACTGTCATGCCTTATGTGCCAGGTAACAGACTGACATTGTCGGTAAAAGACTGACATGTTCTGAATTTATGGAAAAAGGTCATTAAAATATGCAAGTAAGAAATAAACTGTTTATTCAGAATTGATAGCAAATACAAAAACCATGTCAACAATAACAAAATTCAATCAGAGCCATCTAAGTAATTGTTGAACATTCTTGAAATTGGTATACCACTGTACATTTATCTTCTCCGTGCAGAACTGTCATACTCATGCAAAATATCAATGATACAATTAATGAACATTACCCTCATTTATGTGCAAATGCATAGAAATAGAATGAATTGGGCAATAACCAGTTGACAAATTCTTTAACTGAATAGCAGAGCATTCAAAATAAAAACCAGGGCTAATATTGATGGTACCTATATTGAAATTTGCACCCCTTCCGAAACTTTTACAATGTAAAATATGTACATGATACAAAGTTTATTTTTGTTTGATGTCCATTCCTAAATGCCTATCTATCTAATTCAGTAACCCCATTATTTTTCCCTTTCTCTGTGAACCAACATGATTTTCTTCTACCCTAAACCTGGGTATGGAAAAGGGGTAAAAATGAACAGATCCTCATGTTATAATTACATATGTGCCAACATGGTTTAGCCTACAGTAACATACTGTAGGCCTATACTCTGTACCATACATACTACAATATGCCATGAGCCACTACTACTGCAATAATACTGTATTTTCATTCTTCCTTACAGTATTGACTTCTGAAGACCTAATACTTCATATTCTTTTGCTACAGTATGCTAGGGAGTAAATAACTGAATTGTTGAAAGATTTTGTTAATATTTTTAATATTCCATTAAAATGATATCATTTTCTTTTTTTATCCCTAATAAATTGTTTTTACCTCGATCATGGATATTTGTTGGGGTAAAAAAAAAAAAACTTTCAAATGTTTGCCTTAATCCTTTCCAAAATTCATGTTTTTTTTTTAATTTTGTTAAAAGATGTTCTCACTGAGCAGTTTACAAGAATAAAGTATGAAAGGAATCATGCAACTGTCACTTTATATACTTAAGTTAAGGGAATTTTTTTTTACCCATTCTTGCCTATACCATTGATACAGTAAAATATATACATGTACTATAATATACATGTGCAGTATGAAGGCAGGTCAATTATGTGTAAAAACTGCACTCTTCTGACTCAAGGGGGTAAAAAGAGAAAAGAACCAAGTCCAAACGTTTGGCGACCAATTCACGACTCTGGAGTGTGCTTGACAGATAAATATTTGAGTCACATCAGCACATGATACAGTAAGAAACATCATGCCTAAATTGGCTTTGCACTCCTATACGGTACCAATTATACACTCAGAGCAACACTTATCTCTACATATTTTCTTAGAAGATGCTAACATACGCTATGCCATTTCCATAAAAATTCAACAAATTAGTGTATTTTGTGTTCTTTCATTACTGAACTTGATAACAGAGGTGATGAATTCCTACTGAAAAATTTATTTGCACAGTTCTCCAATTATCTGTATTGTTCAGTCTGTCAGTCTGTTACTGTCAGTCTGTTACCATTTGACCCATTGAATTTTTTGGGAATAAGGAAGAGAATTCTGATCTTTCAATGACAGAAGGTTACAACTCCTAATAAATACAGAGAATACAAGACACAAAGTTCCTGTGATATCTTACAAGGAGTACAGAAAACTTTAAAGATTTTTTCGGTAACAGACTGACATAATCACAATAAGCACATAACCTGAACTTTTTCTCAGAAAATATGCCATTTCTCTACTTTTCACCTGTATGGTAAATTTAACAACAGTATTTCATAGGCATACATGATGATACCAACCATTAAAATAACAAAGTATAATATATGCAACAAGAGACAAATTTAGGGTTATTTTTTCAAAATTACTTGTTAAAATACTGACAATACGCAATTCTAATTTTTTTCATGTTCTTTTATGGTTTTCTCTTCCAAATTACCTGTTTGTGAAACCTGAGACATATCTATTCAAAAGTTTTTTACAGTTTGACAAACATTTAGAAAGTCTCAGGTGGACGATACAAAGTCAACATGTATACCAAATGTGGAAGGAAGGAGACAAGGGATGATAAGT
>WURT03000027.1:46012-58929 GCA_009936505.3 Holothuria glaberrima
ACTCCTTGCCTTCTAGGGGGATGTTGCCCCTGGATCCAACTAGGTTTCTATACTAAGGAGTACATGTCCCCCTGTGGTTCATGAAATTGTTTTCAGGAGGTAGTGGGAACATCCTTGCTGAATATGCATTATTTTGTTGGAAAAGCAGAGGACTGCATATCATCAGTAAAACTAAGAAGAAACTCCCTTCTTCACCCTTGGACGATGAACAACATCCAGAGCTACAGTCCAACGACGGCAAAACCGATGTTCCTCACCTGGAAATAGTTGCAAATATAGTAACAACAGTAAAATTGTGGTCCTGTCAGGGCCTTTTTTAACATACATACTGGGGGCCATGTCCCCCAGTCCCATGCACAGCCCCCAGTTTTGGGAAATTTTGTTTTCAAATGTTGAAAATTGCCCAATTTTATGTAGACAGGCTAGAAGACAGTACTGAACTACTTCACTCAGGAAAATAAGAATGAGGAAAATAAGGTGATAAATTACTTATAAGCCATTTAAAGGCAATCTAGACGGTCATTTTTCTGAAAAATTCCTTCGTAAAGTACATGTCGTTCAATGGCGACCTTCCGCTTACTCTCAGTGGCAGCACCAAGGAGGGCATGTGGGGAATGTTCCCCAGTCATAGCCTTCGCCCCGGCCCTCAGATGCCCCCACTCAGCTAACATATAGTAGCCTGACAGTAGGAATAGCCTAATATTTTAAAATTATTTGGAGCATTTGTTTAGGATGATGCATTTTAAATCAAAATATATCTTTACTGAGACTTTAATTTTTTCACCCAGAAATATGCTAAAACGTCTGAGCTCCCGGGGGCTTCGCCCCCTGGGCCCACACTAGGGGCCCTAAAGCAGGCCCTGGACTCCAACCACTTAATATTATCGTGACCTGAGTAGAGGGAATTTTTGCGTTTGATGGCTGCACTATGATGGACCAAAATATACCTACCCTGAGACTTTATTTTTCACTTAGAAATATATTTTAACCTCAGAGCTTCCGGGGGCTTCTCCCCTGGACCCCCACGGTGGCTTTGCCCCTGGACTCCATCCGCTAACCTCGCGCTTCACGGCTGGTTTTGCGCACAGCGTGAAAAATGGTCCCTTTCATAACATGGCCCCCACTAAAAAATTCTTAAAAAAGGCCCTGGGTCCTGTTGTGTTAATATTTGCAACTTAGAACATCTCACTGCCTGGGAACATATCATTTGTCACTTATACTCCAGAGGTACACCGAAGAAATAGATGTTGAAAACCCCTGTTTTAAGGTAATCAAGTCCAACAAGACTTCTTTAGTTTTTATGGCAAAGGTAGAGGTTCTTGATAGTATAGCTCAAGAACCTCTAGCGGGCCAATGTAGGTATAGGTGGATTAGGGAGCTGCCGGCCTGCGACCCTAGTTAATGCCGTAAAACATAAATCAGTGCTGCGATGAGTACGCCCTCTATTAATGCATTCCAATTTCTAGTCTTGGAAAGAACATTTCGTATAGTTGACATGCGCCCCACCTTTCTTACTGGTCGTATAGCAGGATATGGATATGGGCTGTATCTTCCAAGCCAAGTGCAGCTTCAAATTTTCTAACATCAGGAACAAGACCAGGTTGTCGCAAATATGATAGGTCGGCCTTTTTGCCCATGTGAGTAATTCAAGAAGGCAACATTCATCATCCATTCATCATGTAGTTTTGTATGTATGCGTGAAGTGATGAATCAAATAAACGAAAAGAAACGGAATTTGCCCGTAATATACAGCCTACTAATATACAGCTTTCCCAAAGTTGTTGTCTCAAAGCCATTTTGTGGGTTCTCAGACAAGACTCAAAACATTAAAATAATTGCTCGCAATCGGGGAATGTATTCAAATTTTCATTCATTCTGTCTTTTACCTATCCGTTCAATAGAACAAAATAATACAATTGACGTAGCTTTTACGATCGTTAGTTCTTGCAAAGAGGTAACATCACAATGGAAATCAGGAGGACATTTAAGGGAGTACCTTTACATTCCGGACCCTTCATTAGACGAAATATGTGATGGAAGAGTATGAGAGTTCATGTGTTCAGCGAAATTCTAGTTCTGACATATCTACAGGCGTTAACGTTTTCGCTTTGCTTCTTGACATTTCAATATCTGACCTCATGTAACTAAAATACCCTTTCTTCAGGCAGAACCTCTTCCCTTGCACCCAGCCAAAAGTGAGACGGAATATTTCACCAAATATTAAGAATTTCTAGACATATAAACATAGAAAAGCTTTGCTAAAGATGGCAAGTATTTTGCATTTAAGCCACTTTCTCTTATAAGTGTAGGGGCCTACATTCCCCTTTGGAAGTGCAATTTATGGCAATTTGATTGGCTTTTTTTTGGGGGGGGGGGGTAAAATTTTCGCTGCACGCCAATTGTACTCGCGCTCCGCATAGTTTCAAAATCTCACTCTTAATTTCAGAGTCGTGCTCCGGTCAGGAAGAAGTCATATCCCCACGTTCGCAATTGGGGACATGTTCCCCGTCTTCCACCTTTTGACGGACTTTATTCATTTTAGTGTCAACCCTGTATGATCCTGATCAGCGCACATTTCCCGCCCTGCCCATGCTGAACCTAATGCTTGCTTTCGAACCTGCGTAGCGCCTTTATATGCATATGGCTTTCGCCAAGCGTGTTTGCAGTAGAGCCCTTTTCCAGACAGAGCGGGCTGAAAGAAACGTTTATTCACTCGGCATGTGTTTTTCTTCTATAGGCCTGTTATCACTTATCTCTTTGCATTAAGTCCATGGATACTCTAAAGTTTAGCTTTTGATGTACTCGCCATTTCAGGAAGCTCTACATATTAGAACGGTATATCACTATATAATGGAAAGCACAGTAGAAGTACCGATGCACCACCACCTGTAAAACATATACCTGTTGTAAACTGTGGTGGACACGGATCCTAAGATGGGCACAAGTCTAAACTTTTTGAAGTTAGGCCAAAATTGTGGGAGTCATGTAAAAGGGAAGAGAAAAGGGTTGAAGTTTATCGCCGAGAAACTGATAACAGTCTTTGTTTTTGTTCAAGTCAAATAAATTATAACAATTTCACACTCATTTATGTTCCTTTGTTTGTCTTGTGACAATATGAACCTCACAAGTCAGATGTGTGGTTGGGGTAGAGCCTGATTTACCTGTTTGTCTGAAACGGTGAAGCAGTACTGCCTTTTTATAAAGGCTTTCTTTTCTTTTGTCGTTTGAGCAGGAACTATAAATGAACAAGAAAGCCCAAAATCTTAGTGATTCCTTGCCCAAAAGAAATGCTTTTTTTGCACTGAGGTTGATCCCTCGTGTTATCCTTCTTGAAATATCATGTCTTACAAAGTTTTCATAATTTTTACATGCTCTTTGACCTCCACCAAAGATCTCATAACAAAATAAGAAAAAGTGAAAAAAAAGTGTTTTAGTGGGATTCGAATCCGGGACATTTGTGTGAGAAATTCTAGCACTTTCTACTACACCATCGACAAATTTGCTAATTATGTTATATTCACAGCATCCTCCTCTCATGTTCATAATTAGCTAATCAAAATTAGAATTATCAATTACTGTAAATGTTGTGATTTTATTGTTTCTCTTTAATCCTATCTTTGGACGGGTACACAAATTAAACCCTAACTGTTCGGTGGTCATGAAACGACATTAATTCGGCAATACCGCCTACTGTCTATTTAGTTTACGAGACAGGGATCGCAAGAAGGGACTCGGAGACATGGTGTGTTTAGTATTTGGAGAAGAAGAATAGGGAATAAGTTTTTTTACTCGGTGGGGAAACCCAAGCAAATGAGTACCGGTATATACCGAGTCCTACTACAAAGCGACGGTATAAACCATACTCGCCCAGTGCGAACCCCCTACAGGCGTGGATTTAGGGGGTCCAGGGGTTTCGGACGTCCTGCTCTTGGCCGCCAAAAAAATTCAGCCATTTTTACCCTCCATTACGAGAAACTTGGCAAAAAGTGCCTAAAAATCTTCATTTTCAGACCAAAAAGTGTCCAAATTGAGGTGTCCATTCATCACTACATCCCACCAGTTTGATTTATAACTTAAACCATGCGCCAACAAATTGTCTCCGTGAGACTGAGTAGTTTCAAAAACTGCACAGGTGTATAGCCAGTGTCCCCACTCTTCCCGAAATTACCCGAAATTCGACAAATTTTGGTGCTGTTCGGGAAATTTTCTGGAAAGATAATAATTTCGGGAAATATCGGGAAATCCTGGAATTGGAAGAAGTATCACCAGCACTGGAGTACACGGGGAGGGGGGGCTTGGGCCATGCCTCCCCCTTCACTAATGCCAATTTTTTTAGTTCCTAGAAATACGTAAATTTTTTAACACAAATTTTACTTCAATGGATAGCATATGTGGCACCAGATTGCATGTAAGGACAAGTAATTTCTTAAAAATTTTCAAAGGGGAGACTCATCCCCCCAGGCCGGCGATTACACAACATACTGCATGGCCCCCTTGAGAAAAATTCTGGGTACGCCACTGTGTACCAGATTGTATTCGAGGGTAGTTCATTATCCAACATTCAGACCCTCCCTGGAAAAAATCCTGGATGATCCGCCCCTACCCTACCCCCACCACTATCTATTATGTGATTGAATATAGAATTCCCGACTTTCACATACAAACAACTGTGAAAGTTACGTTCAGAAGGCTTTGTCTTATTGTACTTCTTGGTCGGAGGGCTGTCATTTATCAGACCAAGGATCTGTCCTAACTGCTCCCGAACAGCTCCCTGATCAGACAGTGGACAAACGGTTGTGAGGACAACGCAAAATATAGCGCGTGAAGCGGGCTGAAAAAAATTCGAAATATTACAAAAAAAGTAATAAATAAATAAAACTAACGCAGTAGAGTTCGGTTTTGGTGTGAAGGCGGGTCTTTTGCGAATATGCTGCGGCCTTTCTACATATCTAGGATCCCTCCCCTGAATCATAACTTTGGAGGGGATCACCCGTGTAAAAATTTACTAACAAAACTGCAAATAGGTTTACCGACAAAACGTCTTCTTCGGAACAAAAAGTGAGAACCCTGTGAGGTGATTGACTATACCTTGAGCTGTTGAGTAAACTTAACTTATGACTAATACAGAGGGTGACATTTGGAATTTTCCGTCTTTTAAACCCCATCTAGATGAAATTTTACTGTGCCTCACCATACCCTGCAATAAGTCATACACCCTCAGACGGAGAGCCTCGCGCTCCTGCATCCTGTTTAGTCATTTGAACATGAGACCCCCAAAAACAAAATCCTGCTTATGGGCTTGTCTGTGCAGGCCCACTGAAATTTCGATGACGAAGTTGCGATGCCAACGAAAATAAACAAGAACCGTTATGTATAGGCTTACGACATGGGCTCAGCTATATAATCAGGCCACAAATTGAGCTTATTGGCATCAGGGCTGGCACTAGTGGTGGGGCAGGGGATTCTCCCTGTCTGCGAAGACTGCCCCTATCGGGAAATTTGCCAGTTTCATCGGGAACCGCCTAAACGGGCACGATAGAGCAAGTAATGCCCGACGGCGACAGTCACCCCGAAGATTTTCTTGGTTTGATGTCAATGAGGGAAAATCAAGCCATCAATTGAAGGCCAACATTTCAAATTTTGTTCATTAAAATCGAAATGAGTATTTCGAATGTCTTTCAATAAAAACACAAAATTTTCTTCAAAACGCCCAAAAGTTTCTGCCGAAAATTTTGCGTAGACCAACCTTTCGGTAACCCATCACCTTTGTTTCGTAGGGGTTTCTAGACGCTGCCCCTGTTTAGGACTTGCCCCTGTTGGACAAATCCTAGCACTACCCCTGACTGGTACGATAACGGCATGAACTTTCCTCCCACGCCATATGCCAATAAACCAGCCAGAGGAAAGATTTTATGATTCAGTGGGTTTATGGGTTGGGGGTAGTTGATACTGGGTGGAGGTTTCGTAGGACTTTGAGGCAATAATCCCCCTCAAGTTGAGTTGTGTGAAGAAAAAGTGATATAGCCACCTACAATGGATGGGCCAATTGAGCATCCAAGGTAGGTAGCACCTTTAGCTTTAAGATATTTTAGTGAGTTTACGGTACATTATTTTGCATTGTTAAGTTTTCTTCTTCCTTCCCTTTCCCCCATTTGTTTTAGCTAAAACTGACCTTTTCGGTCAAACTGGTCTGTCACGGGTGGCGTCCAGGTACGGCTTTGCCCTCCCCTCGGGGTAGGCTGGCCCCTGTCGGGAAAAATTCTAGTTTCGTCGGGGAGTTTCAATTGGGTAAAGTTAAGTACGCATATTATTCCCGACGGAGACGAAGTAGTGCGGACGGTTTACTCAATTTTGTTCTCAATGAGGGCAAATTCCTCAAAATTTCAATTTTTCAATGTAACCGCAAAGTTTTCAAATTTTGAGTGAATTTTTATTTTTGGTTGGGTGTAAGGGAAGAGTGGGGTGTATTGTCTAAGTGGAGTTGTGGCAAAAAATCTGAAACTCCAAATTTTTAAATTTCGTGTTATGAAACACCAAAATTTTCAAATTTTCTTCCCCCAACCCGAAAATAGAATAGCCTTTGTTTTAAAGTCATTCGGCATATTCCCTTAGCAACATCTTAACAATCATTTAAGATAGGCCGAATTAGATGAAGTTTAGTGTTACGGTTCACGAAAATTTGTCCCGTTCTTTCACATTCAACTGTTCTGAAATCTGAAACTTTTCTTCCTCTGGGGACAATCAAAGGTGTTGTTATACTGATCGCACAATAACTGTTCATGTTAATTAATTCTGGGACTGTCAAATTGGAAAATAGCACTGGCAGACAGTGGCGCCATGCACCAGAAGTTGGTGATTGAGGGGTAAAGCAAATTATGTTGTAATCCCACCAGAGACCCCCGAAAATTCAGTGTAAATTATGCATATGCATAACTACCACGATTTGCACCTGCTTCAAATCCTACGTGTAGGTGCCGACCATGGGGTGGGGTCTAAGGGAAAATTGAGCTCATTCAAGGTGGCGTAGATGCAAAATTGTACTATTTTTTGACAAATTTTCAAAATAATCATATGTTGAAAGATTCTCATAATTCAGTGAAGTTTTATTTTTGTTTGGGTATAAGGGAAGGGTGTGTTGTCTAAGTGTAGGGGTGGCAACTCCTCCCCTTCAAACACTTTTGTTTATGTTTGGTGACTTGGATCAAAATGGTGCTACCTTTGGCAAATGTTTGAACTACAGTAGTGTTCTTACATCCTTAGAAATTCTCATAAGTTTGTGATATTTTGGCCGTGGCTTGTCACCCGTTCTACAAAAATGTATACTGCAAATAAATATTTCCAAACATTTCACACCACTTTACAAATGTTAGTGCATGGGCTACTCGTGATATTAGATTGCTCTAGGATCCTCCCTTGATGCTTTGTCCCTACACACGTTGGAGTTGTACCTCTGTTTTTCGGAAGAGCCTGTTGGTCCGAATGCATGATTACATGGTCTTGAGATGCTAAGTGCGAACTGTAACGAATGCTGGCAAAGCGCGCCAATATTTTGCATTAGAATTTTTTTCCATGACAAAAATCCAGTGCAGACTATATCAACCGGGAAACTCTCGATTTCCTAAAAATAAATTAAGTGACATTTAGACGGCGAGCTATGCCTGGTACTTCGTTAAAAGTTTCTATTTCCATGAAATATGTCTTTTCTTGAATTTTCATGTTAAGCATTTTTGCAGTGCTGTCACTGCTTTGTATTCACATCTACGGACACGAACAATCAGCCAAAAAGCCCTCGTCGATGAATAGTGCGAATACGTTTGAGACGGTATATGAGAGGGGCGATGTTTGTTTTGCTGGGAGCGGGCGAAACTGGAGAAAAATTTGATACTTTGCGAAGGATTTATGAAAATTTTCAAGTTTCAAAAACGTCTTGTGAAAGAAATTGATTAAAAGAGGTCCATCACTTAGTCGAAAACACACCTCTCGGCCCACCCCTACAGAAATCTATAGCTGTATCGCTTTTTGGGCTAATTTTCAGGGGCGTAGCCAGGTTTTTGGTGTGGGGGCAAAGTCAACTCATCTTCCCTATTCTTCACCCTCGTCCTGGAAGAAGGGTTTAAGGGGAGGGTGTCCTCTCCCCTTTTGATTTTTTTTGCTGTCTCGAAGGGATTAGATGCACTGATATCAACAAACATTGCAAGGATTGCTTCAGACTCTCCCACTACGTATACTAGATTGGAACTTGAAACCTACATTTTTTTGCCATCTAAGCAACAGGCGCATGTATGGCCAATCGCATGAGCGAATCAACGATAATTTCACACCTTTCCCAACACTTTGTTTCAGTTGTTCTGTTTCGTCTTAGTTTTCAATATTATACAAAGATCACACTTGTAAAACCATCATTTCCTAATTGCCCTCCCCCTAGGCCCCTACTCCCACTCCGCCCCACCAACTTCCCATCCTTCCTTCCTTCCTTTGCCTTGTTTGCTCTCCTTCATTTTTTTAAACACTGTCCATCGCGTCCCCAAAATTTATGTGGGGGTACTCTGCCTCCTTCCCCCTCATTCCCCCTGCTTCCCCCTGCTTCCCCCTGCTTGGCTAAGCCTCTGCTAATTTTAAACATTGTCCGAAAATTGTCAGAAATCGATGGGGTGTCGGCACGCCCAAATGCCCCCGTGCCGGCGCCACTGGACTGCTGGGAGACGAACGGTCCAAAACAGTTTTAAAAGGTATACTTTGTTATTTTGTAGCATTGCAAAGACGTAGCCTGTGGGGAGGCAGGGGCTACTCCCCCTAAGATTTCCTAACCCGAAATAAGGGCTCTACCGTTCAGAACCAGATGCAACTCAGGATGTCTAGAAATTACCTTCTCAGACAATTTGGAAGGTACTTTGACAAGAAATAGACCTACGCACCAACCGATGGCGGCCCTCCAAGTAGCACAAGAAAGAAGGGAAAGGTCAGCTTGGGGTGCCAGCATCCAATCTGTGTCCAAGCAATCTTACAAAGGCAAAAATTTCTCAAAGGGGAGGGGCCTTAAGGAGTACCCGCTCCCTTGTGCCAGCCAAAAGAAAACAGAACTAGACCGCCAATGGTGAAAACTTCGACTTCGGCGGATCCTGGATTTCACTCACCAAAAATTTGGGGGAGGCGGTAACTCCTGTGGCATATAAGGGCAAATTTAGCACATATACTAGCGCCAATTGAGTCGGAGATGGTCTAAGGGGGAACAACTTGAAATTTATGCACTTGAATGGTATTTCTGGCATCTGTAAATTAAAAATACATACTGAGGAGCTTTGTGACCGTCTAAAAAGTGGTGTCGAAAAAAGGGGTGCTACAGCCGGGAAAGCTTCCTCTGGAGCAGCGTCTCAGTGTAGTGCAATTTCGGTGAATTGTACGCCTGTTAACACTATAAAACACTTCTTGACAACAGCCATTTACTACCCTTCAATGGCATCTCATTCAAGCCGATTTCCTAATAAGAGAAGGATTGATCTTTAGGTAGTGAGTTTTCAGGTGGCAATCAAGAACGGAAAAATATGTCTTTCGTAGTTCTTGGTTCGATTGCACAAATTACAGTACATCCTCGAAACGAATAATTACACGAAAATGTCGTAAAAAAACCTATCAATATTTTAAATTGATACGTGGACAACGAACCCCCATTATCATCGGTCATTGCCTACGTTGCAGGTTGTACGGCATATTCCTTGTTCCGTTATGTTTGGAAAGCCCCCCGAAGAGAAGCTCAACAGAGTCGGCTCCGCGGGGCACAATTTTCACGGTTCGGATTACCATGTGCAAACACTAGCGAAATTGCAAAAGATGCGTAGCTTTGTGCAATTTTGCTTTATATGTAAACTGAAAACGGGGGATTACTACTGCTAGCTCTTATTTTCATCATGGGTACACTGGCAACGGAGTTGTTCGTTTGGTCAACTCGTGCGCGAAATATACTGCAAAGTTGGATGTCAAATGATGTCACTTGGAGTTGTCCTGAAATATTGACTTACACCGTCTGTCAAAACGCCAAACAAGTGTTTGCGTCAAGCATAATCGATTGTTTTGGACCAAAAGAAGGTAATTTCGTTTTGGATTTTCTCCAATATACTTTCATGAAATAGAATGAAATTTACAGAAAATATTACTAACAACTGGCAGCAATTAATTTTTTGTTTTTATTTTTTTTTGTGTGTGTTTCTGTTCCAATCGGGAGTAGATCCTCCCTTGCAAGGCTGCACAGCCAATTTTAAATTCAAAATTGTCACCAAAGAACGTGTCGCGTGATATCGATTATTCCTGAACAAGTTATGAGCATCATGCAGTGGCGTATCCAGGGGGCCAGCAGCCCATGCTCCCCCATTAAAAAATGAGGCAAAATAAAAAGGGCGAAAAAGGGAGAAAAATGAAGAGGGAAAAGAAAAAGAAGGGAGAGAAAAGAGGAGAAAAAGGTGAGAGAGAAACGAAAAGTAAGAAACTGTCCTACACACACACAAACACATACACACACACACATATATATATATATATATATGTATATATATATATCTACAGCTGACCGATATCACCAGCAGAGCAGAGCTAAATGTAAAAAATAATATACATATACACGCAATTATATATTTGCGTAAATATATTATCTTGTATATATATATATACATATATATGTATATATTAGGTCAAAGTACTGCGAAGAAGCACTTATGAAGTATGAAGGCCAAAAAAAGTTGTAAATAGTGCTAAAGGTTTGTGAAAAAGTCTACCACGTTTCGGTCTAAACCCTTCATCAGGTGTGCAAAAATGCAACTGACAGTTGACCCGGCAAACGTAGAAATTAGAAAAAGGGCACGAACAGACCCAGTCGGACATATCCGCAATAGGTTTGTTCGTGCCCAAAAGTTGTTAAAACCAGTAACAACAGTTAACACAGGTAACAACAAAGCAAGGATGTCTGACTTGTGGAAGTTCAAGTCTAACTGACGTTCAGACCATGTGGGAATAGGGTTCCAAAGTTTATAATGGGACGGTTTTCGGCAGCCAGGCGATCATGATCGGAACCTTGGTATTGCAAGTGCAGTCAGTGGGGTGCAGGAGCAATACACATCCGCCGGACGGGCAAACAAGGGTTGACCTCTTTGATTTAGGCCTATGAAGTAAATGCGTAACTATTCATTCAATAATTTGTGCATTCTCTCAAAGTTGATAGAACTGAAGAAACGAGATGGAAAAAAGTTGGTCATCTTGCCCGCGCGTACATGTTTAGCGGGAGCGATCATCGCAAAACTGAAAAGAGCAAAAATAGATCCTTTAGCAAAATATTACACCAAATAGCGTCTAAGAACCCTCAAATATTTTCCAAAGGGGAGGGGATACCTCTCCCTCAGAATTTCAAGGGGGACGCACTTTCCGCCCCCTTGACTTCGGGCCTGCTACCCAGTCGAGAGAAAACAGCTTTCCACGCTTTGGAAACAAACACTACTAAAAGAGCTCATAAAGTAATTTGAAATCCAAATTATTCTCTCACAAATGTAATTAATAGTATATAACTTTCTCACTTGTAAATTTCTAAACTATGAGATATCAAAATTTGGAAAGTTTAAATGCAACTGAAGATACCTTATAGAAGTGCTATTCCCTGCAATCTGGAAGGCATTTTTTGTCAAAATTTTCTCGGTACGCTCCGCGCCAACTTATGGTGGCACTCCGCTCAGATAGTGTCTGGGCATATTTTGCCCCCCCCCCGATAAATGCAGTCCTTGAAGTTAGCCTCTGTGAGCGTAACAAAGCGTGAATTAGTACGTGTGCAAACTTTCGGGCACAAATATCAAAATCCCTAGAGGAAGATAGGTTTTATAGCCAAACGTTGAAAAAAAGAACTCTATAGCGACTTCTTATAATCATCGATCATGACAACATTTAGTGGTGAAATTTGCGTGACACGTTACACGTAAATCCTCTTAAAATGTCAGATTCGCAGCTTACAAAACAGCCGAGAAAACCGTAACAGTTCAAAGACAAAATCTCCGAACACCTCACCGAAAACTGCTGTTTCGATCGCGACCGAAAAGGACAGCATCAATTTGCCGCACTTAAGCTTCTAAGCGACCTCACATAAATGTCACGTCCTCCCGGCCTTAAGACCCCTCCTCTTAGACTTCATCTTCAATGCGACCGAAAAGTGCTGTTTCGATCGCATCAGACTAGAAGTTTTCTAGCTGAAGTAAAAAGCTCAAAAAAAGTGAGATGACAAACACATAGCCAGTCTTTGCTTTCCCAAAGATATCACAATTTTGCACCTCGGCTATCTCAGTACATAGGCTGTACAAAAAATATCTCAGTGGATACATTCTGTCACCGTCGGCTTTTAGACGAATCCCCCTAAAAATATAAAAAGATCCTAAAAATGAAAATTTCAAAATTCATAATCATTTCAAAGGACAGAATCAATTTGCCGCACCAAAGCGTCTAAGCGACCTCACATAAATGTCACCTCCTCTTAGACTCTATCTTTACAAGCCTGTGTGGCAGTTTTTTTTTGTCCTATGTCTGACCGGCTGGAAAAAACTAGTTTTTTGGTCCTAGGACAAATACATCTAGCTGTTTCGGTCTGGGTAGGACAAGTACAGCAAGTTGTTTTGGTCCGAGTCTGTTTTTTTTTTGGTCCGACATACAAATCGATCATGTCGGACCAAAAAAACTAGATTTTTTGGTCCGGAAGTCTTTCCTGAAAGCCAGAAAACGTTTTGACTAATAGTCAGGTAAATTTTGTTTGGGGCATTTTTTTTTGCTATATTTTTTTTATGAAACTTTCATTTTTGACAAAATGGAGAGTAGAAAATAAAAAAGGCAACCTCCGAAAAGGCTACATTTCTGCCATGGACTAGAAGGCGAAATAGACTCTGAGGGGAAGGGGG
>WURT03000027.1:62150-84721 GCA_009936505.3 Holothuria glaberrima
GCTCGAAATATATTGCTTAAATTTTCCAAACTGGATGATATGAAGGCGTCACCACTTTGTCTTTTTTTCCTTATATAAATATATATATATATATATATATTATATATGTATATATATACAGGCCTACCGCCTGTAATATACCAGTATACCGGCGTCCAGATGTTATCAATATTCCTTTCTAGAGGGCATAGATGTACTGTAGTTGTTGGGTGTACAATGGTTGGCAAAAACTAAGATTTAGATTTTATTTAATGTGTAGTTTCATTTTTTAACTTGAGTTATGCCATACAAATGCTCCTTTTATTTTTGTTCATTTTATTTTTTTTTTTTAAATTGCTCTTTCAGGTAGAAAAAGGCGAAAATTTTCACATCAAAAATGTATGTTTTGGTCTATGGGGTAGGGCGAGGTGCACAGTCCAAAAATTGTTCCGCCCCCCCCCCCCCACTTTTATATTGCTTCCTACGCTTATGTTATTTCATTATAAGGAAGCAGAAACATCACTTAAACTATATCACTATAGTATTTACTTATTTTGAGGCTATGAAATCAAATGTGCTTTCTTAAAGTGTGTCGAAATTGTAATAGAATTGTGATAGCATGATCTACTACATAATATCACTAGGAAGAAGGTGGGGCACTGAATGTGTCCTTATTATAATTTTGATATTTTATTCCTCTGCAATTTATCACACTCACTTATTCTTAAGCCCGGGCCACACCGACACGTTACGACGCGACCACCCACCGCGTCGGCTTGTGGTCGTGGCGGTGTGAGCACTTCCACGACTAGGATTTCTTGGAATTCCGTCGAGTCTTATGCCGTCGGCCAGATTAAACATGTTCAATCGTTGTCGGATGAATTCAGTAGTCGTACTGTGGATTGGCCAATCAGTGACTAGCGTTCACTCACATGGTTTTCCGTCCTGCAACCAGCAATAACCACAAGCTCAATGTATGTTTAAATACCAGGAGTATGCTCCGAAACAGGGCTTTCTTGCTCGGAGTTACAAATTAAGATAGGTACCATCATTTGTGTGATGTGTCGTACAGCTGCCATTAATAGGCTACAATCACAATTATTTATATCGAAATTGTGTGTAACAAGATTTATTTTTCTGCATTCCTCTAAATACTGGGGGAAAATTTGATATTATGTTCCCCACTAAAAATATTGAGGAAGACATATCACCCTGCCCCCCCCATAGCCGCCCATGTCTTTACTAAGCTTTCTCCAATATTTCTTAAAGAAAATTAATATTGTGCCGAAAATACGAATTATTAAAATTATTATTGTTAAAATATGGCAATTTTCTAGGGTAGGACAGGTTTCCCTCCGGCAAAACGGCTCAGTTCCCCCAAAATATCCTCACCCGTATGTGTGTACTGAATGATTCTGTTTGACAGGGGTCGGTTGTAGTGATAACGCCTTTTGTGACGCACTTGCGTTTCCAGCGTGTACTAGAATAGTAGGTAGGAATGCAAACATTTAGGTTACATTTGCAACTGTACAGTAGGGCCACGAGTGTTCAAAGGTATAATTCTCCATTTTCACTGCTAGGATTACAGGCAGCGTACCACTCAAGTGTACAAACATAGTACATTTCACGCATATTTCCAAGTTGGAAAATGACGCGGTGTGAACCATGGGTCATGAAAAGGATGAGAGTTCATGTTTTTGATGGGGATGTTTTAGCATAGTAAATAAAAGGTAACCTACTCTTGATGCAAAATGAAGGAAAGAAAATGTATTTTGAGCACTTGTAAAGTGTGAAGGGGTCGCAAAATCATCATTCTTTAAAGAAGCTCTCGTACCGTGAGCCGAAACTACCAAAGGACATGGCACACATATTTTGAACCGTGCGAAAGGCTAACCTGTAATCTTGTTCCTGTTGTAAATTTCCACAAGGGTCGAGGCTACGAAATGGGTCAACTTCAGTATGCATGCTAAAGGATGATTAATCGGTGGTGGACTGCTTATGGCGCTCCGTCGTTAAGAGTCGGAGTGGTGTAGCATGGTGCTTTTGTAGGTTTAGGAAGGCGTCAGCATGTCTACGATTTATGCAAATTGTCTGCGACAGGAGAAGTCTTGTCAGGTCGTAGGTAGCCGTGGCGGTGTGACCCGGGCTTTAATGTCGGGCCACACCGCCACGACTACCCACGTTACTTCGCGTCAAGCGGTCGAGTCGGCTGTAGTCGTGGCGATGTGAACTCTTCCATGACTACGATTTCTTTGAATTCCGTCCGGTCTTATGCCGTAGGCCATATTTAACATGTTCAATCGTAGTCTGAAGTCTGTACTCGTACTGTGTTTTGGCTTATCAGTGAGGAGCGTTCACTCTAGTGGTTTTCCCGTCCTGCAGGCAGCAATAACCACAAGCACGTTGCACGTTTTAATGCGGGGAATAAACTCAGAAAGGCGGGTAACCTCAGTTGTGTGATGTGTCGTATGCCCATGCTTGTGGACACCAGGCTTCTTTACTACGCTATCCCCAACATTTTAGTAAAGTTAATTAATAGGCCGAAAGTACGTGTTTGTATATAGGTGCACAAGCCAGGGGGGCTGGAAGAATATTTCCTGGCCAGATTATTGGCAAAATACGGCCCCAGAAAAATATCCCCACACCTATGTGTGTACTGAATGATTCTGTTTGACAGGGGTCGGTTCGAGTGATAACGCCTTTTGTGACATACTGACTTTTCCAGCATGTACCTGAGTAGTGGGTCAGAATGCAGAGATTTAGGTTACATTTGCAATTGTATAGTTAGGCCACGAGTTCAAAGTTATAACACTTCTATTCCAATGCTAGGTTTACTTAGCAGTAGCTTACCTCTAAAGTATACAAACAACACACATTTTCCACAGGTTTCCTGTTTAGGAGATGACGCAGTGTGGACCACGGTCATGATATGGTATATGAGTTTATGTTTGAAATGGGGGTGTTGTAGCATAGAAAATAAAAGAGACTTTACTCTCGATGCAAAATGAAGGAAAAAAACGTATTTTGGGCATTTTTGTAAAGTGTGAAGCGGTCGGAAAATCATCATCCTTTAAAGAAGCTGCTCTCGTACCGTAAGCTGAAAATTCCAAAGGGCATGGCACACACATTTTGAACAGTGTGAAAGGCTTAGTTGTTTGCCTGTACCTGCTGAGAATTTATGCAAGGGTCCAGGCTACGAAATGAGCCAACTTCGGGGTGCGTGTCAAAGATGGATTAATTGGTGGCGGGCTACGTGCAGGTGGCTTATGACTCTCCGTCGGTAAGAGTCGGAGCAGTGTGGCATGGTGGTAGATTTAGGAAGGCGCTAGAATGTCTACGATTTATGCAAATTGTCTACTACGGGAGAAGTCTTGTTGGGTCCTAGGTAGTGACGGTGTGACCAGGGCTTGAGCTTAACCCATTTTCATACTAAAATGACGTAGATTTACAGCTACCATCCAACCGTGCTTCTATTGTCCAAGGTAGTGTATAAGACATTGTTATACTGATTACCTATTCCAAAGTCTGAAATTCTGTAAGGGAATGTTTTGCCTCCACAGACTGGCCGAAACGATTTTTGTGAAGTAAAAGTTTTCATAATGGAGGGCACTGTATTTACTTCATGTCGAAAAATATCTCAAAATTTGTCAATAAATGCAATTTAAAGATTTCCATTCTTTGAAGATTTTTTTTTTAATCTTTTTTTTTTTTTTTTTGCTCCTCGCCTTATTTTGTTACCATTGTAGGTCTTCGTTTAGTGTGAACATGGATAAACTTGCTGCTAATAAGAGGTCCTAGCAGCTCCCTGATTTGACTAAGACGAGATGAGAATCACCCATTACGGTTAACTTTTCGAGCTGACGAAGAGATGAATCTCATTTTTTTATTCTTAAGACAATGTTTAGTACAGTATTAACCGTTATGGATGGCCAGAGGAGTAAAAATGCACAATAAATTGATATTAGTTGCAAATCAACAATTCTGAGAAACTGCAATAACAGTCTGTTAACCTTCATAAAATATACAATTTAGGTTAAAGGTACAAATTTATAATGCGGAAAAAGTTATTCTTGAGAACTGATTAAACCTGAACCAGATTTCATAAATGCTTTTTTACAGATTTTTGTCGTACAACAACATTCAAAGTTTAGCTGACAACGCATTTTCGTATGGTATTACTGGAAAAATGTAAGTGTGCTTTTCGTTAACCGGTAAATTAAGCTTTTGTTTCAAACTAAATTTCTTTCGTGTTGTTTTCACATGTGCTGACTATGAGAGTAGCAATAGAAACAAGAAATGTCCCAAACTCTTGACAACCTTTACATAATGAAGCAAATTGGAGTGATGATTTTGTAGTTTATTTAAAACACAGTTTTAACCTTTTCTAAAATGCTGATCAAACGTTAAAACGTCGTTGTTTACTTTCACTTTAGCTACTTGTTTGGAAATAAGCTGACAGTCCTGAGTAACAGATCGTTTAGTAACGAAAACATTACAGAGATGTAAGTAGTAGCAGAGAAATGAGTCAGCTGAACGGGTAATATGTTTCCAATTGTTTGAACTGATTACATTTCAAGAGAATATACTTACGAAGCATACAGAGAACCAAATTCAATTGCAAAGGACTTCAAACATAGTTAACTTAACCTATTCACAAATTTCTTTACAATTGGATTGCTCTTTTTCAGTCACTTTTACGGTAATAATCTATCCAAGATACAGGGGATGGCTCTTACTGGGACCAGTTCCAGCACCAAGATGTACGTTTCCCTTTACGTTACATAATGGAATGTTTGCTAAACTTGGAAAGATTTAAATAGCACAGGGTAAAGCTCTTGTATGTGAATGGTAAAACTACATTTATTTATAAAGAGAGAACAGTGTCCTTCCATTTTGCCATATTTCCAATGACTGAAGTTTATCATTCAACAGATACATTGATTGTAATCAAGTTCAAGATTTGCAGCAGCCAAATGCTAACATGTAAGGAATGGTTATATGTATCCGTTATACTGTCATACCACTGATCAAGATTATTAACTGAATATTAAATATTAATTCTAGATAATGATGCACAAACAATTGTTTTCATTTTCGTACTCTCCTGATGTAAGTGTTCGTAAAGTTCATTTTCAACTTCTCTTTATTTTTTCATTCCGTTATTTCGTTTTGCATAGGCTAATTTTTAAGTTGCTTTACGTCACTTTGCTATGTTTGTTTAGTTGTCGTTAATTATTTATTACTTATGTTGAGATAATGTTAATTCACTGAGCAAACGACATTGGGGAAGATTACCGCTTCTTTTACATTCAGGGTTCATAATTGCACGTTTGATTGCCACAAACTCAACTACGCTAGTATTTTCTATTTCACTTTGTTTTATGTGTCTTCCCTTTTCTTCTCCCTTAGCAGTACGTCAATGAACTTTGTTGCGATCTGGCTCACGTCTAGAATACTTTGCTCGTTGATTTATTAAAAGATGTTACGTAGTGACCATTGTTTACTTCACACTGCAAAGGCGTAATTCCATTTACAAGAAAGTTTTAAACACTGAAATCACGTATAATAACTTTTTATGTCTTCATGCTACACTTTTGGTAGAATTTGTGTGACAACAACGTATGTTCCAAAACTCCAAGTACCTACCGGAGTTGCTGATGTTATTGAACGATATGGTTTCAAATGTGGTAACGCGGTTACAGGAACAATGTGTCATCCTTGTCCTCGTGGAACGTTCAGCAAGAGAAGGAATGAGTGCATTCCTTGTCCACCTGGTAAAGTGATCAAATAAACTTACGATATTTGTACAATTAGGTTTCTCATGGTTGATATAGAGAAAGTGCAAGGATGAAAACATTAATGTAAAATAAACAAATATGAGTTCATTTTGTCGTTGTGACGACCGCATCAGAACTCCTCATCGAATCTTTTTTTAAGATGAATACTGCCATGAAAATGTAATACAAATTCCTGGTATTGTGGAACGCAAACATTAAGTGAAATCGTAATACACTTCATCGTTTACAACATATGTGAGACGAGAGCATAGTAGAAGGTGTTACAATATTCTCTACTCATAACGCTGCATTATAAATCTTTATGACAAACCCTGCCTTAGTACTACAGTACACAAAGGCTACTTCTGATGACGTTCTGCCTACAGAGCGAAGAACAGAAACCGGTCTAGTTGTTTTTAATGAAACCACCCTAATGTCAATTTGAGAACGACTCATATTCCTCCAGAAGAGTGGAATTCATTAAAGCTTTTGCTTATATCATGTATAACATGATCGGGCATTTTCCCTAAAAAATATAACAGTTCACCGACTTGGTAACGTCAGATAGTAAACCGCCTACCCCCCTTTCACTTTCACCCACATACCATCAAAAGTGAATATTTACTTACAAATGTTATTTCAGTATAGCTTGATGAACTAATGCTGTGAATAGTTTTGTTGCCATTAAGGCTTGCAATTAAAATGATAGTTACCTTGCCTCAAATTTTAAGGTGCACAAGCAATCACCCCAAATGTATTGAAAAACAACAGCTATATCTCACATGACCCTTTTTTACTCTTATAAACATCTTTCATGATATTGAATTTCACACTTCAGTTAGGAAATTATTTTTACGTGCTTCTAACAAACTTTTCTTTATGAAAATATATACTCGGGTACACTAATCCAAATTGGGGTAACTGTTTGTTCCTTTAAAAGTATGGATATTTTATTGGTCCCTTAAAACCTCTCAATACGTGGCCTCGATCTAAGTAAGTGCATATCAAGTTTTGCCCGGAGTAGGTTACATGTGTTGTTGTTCTTGTGATATTTATCAGGCACAGAGCAACCTTCCCAAATTAACAAAAAGGGGGAACCAACTCTTTTCTTGAATTGAATCGATGCATTTTTGTCTTTCCCCGTAACGAAGCCTACACCGAAGGTCAAGAATTGTAGGACCTTTGCTGTTGAAAACAGGAAAATACTTTTTCATAATGCTGAGGGAATAGAGTCGTCATAATAAATGAACGAACAAACTCAGTTATGGACAAACATACCTCATTTGCAGTAAAACAGGGGTCCTTAACAGCAAATTCAAAGCCTACTTTCTTTTCGTATTCCTGACGTCTGTACTGCTTTTATATGCAAAATCCGCCACGTCCTTGACTTGCACAAAAATAGAACACTACAGATATATCTGGCTTTGTGTATTTCAACCCCAGCCATTTTGCTGTTAACCCCCATTAACATCAATTTCTTTGTCGTGTTGACAAAATTTATAGGGATAGTGTGTGATGTTACACATGTCAACAACAAAGCTTTAAAAAACATCCTCTCTGTCATTTTACCTCCAAGAATTAAACTAAGCAATGTTTACAATATTTGTCTCATCTCAACTTTGTCTCATCTCAACTTGCCCCCTGTGGGCTGAGGGTTGTAGAATATGCCCACGGTGTTTCCCGCCTGTCGTAAGAGGCGACTAAAGGAAAGAACTTGCATCGTATTTAAACTGTATTTGAAACCGAACTTGAACTTGAACCGCATTTGAAACCGTATTTAAACTTTTACCTTTTTATCTAGTTGACACTGTATAACACATTCGTGTTGATGTGTCGTTAAATCTGATCTAACTAACTCATCTCAACTTGTCTAGTATTCTTTCATATTTTTCTTTCATCTTTGAAGACTAATTATGCCTAGTGTCATTAACTTAAGTGATTTAATTGTAATGCTCAAACTACTAGCCAATAATTGATGAATAGTGTATACTGGATGACTTGCAAAAACGCTTTATAACTTCAAACGTACCAAATGGTAGTAGTGGTTTCTGTCACTCTGTTTGGCCCTAAACGTGTTTTTTTTTTTTTTTTTTTTTTTGCTTTTTGGCTCATTTAGGTGGATTTTACCTGAATGAAATTGGTACGATGTCAAACGAAGGGGAGTCAGTTTGCAGCTTATGCAGGAATGGAACTTTTGTCAGGAATGGAGGAGGAAAATCAGTCGAAGACTGCACAATCTGTCCTGATGGAACCAACAAAAACCTTCATGCAGGATATAGGGCGTGCTTTTGTTTACATAACTACGCCAGAACAGACCGGTTTGGACCATGTTTTGCTTGCCCTAAAGACGGTGTCAACTGTTCTGGGAACGACTACAAATCATTACAAATTGGCTTCTACTGGAGCTGGGAAATTACAAACGCTAATTTGACGATGTACAGGAAGTTTGTAGAAAATCTGAATACAAAAAATGGGTCCTTCGACACATATACAAAGTATACAGGGGTGATTCCTCGAACTTTTAAGTGTCCTAGACCAACAAGTTGCCAGCCTACTCGGGACAATTTACAAGTTAAATGCTCTGAGGGTTACACTGGGTGGTTGTGCAGGAAGTGTGAGAAAACGTTTTATCCCCTAATGAATTACTGCTACCCTTGTTCAGATAAAAGGTGGCTAGTTGTTGAACTTTTCCTGTTTTTGTTTTCTTGTGCACTACTTTATGCTTTGTTACGACTTTCCTCCAAACGACAGAATGATGCCCAAGTTCGATCTATCATGGAAATGTTCATGGCAAGGGTAAAGATTGTACTTGGATTTTATCAAATTGTTAGCGAGTTCTTGTCCACATTACATGGAGTTAATCTGGCAAATTCTTTAAAATATATTGGTCACATTATTTCATTAATTGAGCTGAACATCCTGCTAATGTTTCTTAGACCTCAGTGTTTCCACGAAAAAGTTAACCTTAACCCCAAAACAGAGTTCGTGATAGGACTAGTTTTTCCTATTGCATTGATTACTATTTCATTTTTGTTTTACCATATGCTTGCTGCATGGTACAGATGCAAAACAAATGTTAATTCTAAGACCAAGTCCCCTACTAGCTATAGCAGGTCACTGAAGTCTAAAGTTATGACAATAGTTATTATAATATTATTTATAACTTATCCACCTATATGCACTCTAATTTTTCAACTTTATCCTATGGCGTGCGAAGAATTTTGCTTGGAAATGGGAAGCAGGACTTGCAAGGTGCTCTTGAGGTCCGATTATGACATCGAATGCCACGATTTAAAGAGTTATAACATTTTGGCGTACATGGCAACTATAAGCTATGTAATGGCATACCCTGCATGTTTGCTCTTCTTGTTGAGACAAAGGTGCTTATCAAAAATCTCTCATGGTAACCGTTCGTCAGCAAACAGTGTCGAGGAAGAAGAACTGCAACCACTGTTGGATAGTCCAGTTTTTGAAGCTTCATATCCAGGTTGGGTAAAATTTCTTTGTGAACATTACAAGCCTCAGTACTGGTACTGGTAAATTATTGAGCTTTCAAGGAAGGCTACTCAAACAGCTTTGATAACGTTGTTTGGATGGGAAGATAAAATGACTGTTCTGGTTACAATCTGCATCTCCGTTTTGTTTTTGACACTGCATGCTCGATATATGCCAATGAAGAAGGCGTTCGAACAACGACTGCAGGTAATATATTTGGACACCTGTAAAAGTTTATGTGTCCCATATTTATAACCAAATTTCACTTAGTATGCAGGTGTAAAATTGTTATAAAACTGATTTGTTCAGCTAATGAAAAAATGCAATTCTAATGAAAAATGAAAATTATAGTAATTTTTTTCCAACAGATGTTTTCCTTGGTGGTCATACTTGTCAATGTTCTCGTGGCGGCCATGGCTTTCCCCTATGAATACGATGAAATAATATCAATTGCTCTTGTGTTGTTGAATGTTTCAGTCATTGCTATCATCGCAGGTGAGTAAGGAAGCATTACAACCTACCGATTATAGCATCATTGAACATCGATAAGGTAAAGGTTATCAATGAACTATACTAATAAATGTTTGTCGAAATGGGCTTCATTACGTAAATTGCTGGCTTTATATAAATAAATCAGATGTCCAATCGAGGATTGACGGTACGACAGAGAAAATGGAAATTAGCAAATCCATGCATAAGATAACGTGACAGTCAAGCGTATTTTAGGAAACATATACATCATATCATGGAAGTTTTCTTTTAACACAATTCCCATTTAAGTAAGACGATATGTTTTGTTTGTAACTGATAACCTACATGGAATTTTCTATTTGCAGCGGAAGTTGTTTTTGGCCTTGTTAGTCGACTAAAAAACATGAAGATATTCGCAAGAGTCATGAATATTTGAAGTGGTAAATATGGTCGTCAGTACCATGAGTAATTATAGAAGACTTTTGCTTTCTAGAAATGCATGGAAGTGGTAACCAAGAATACTGATCAAAAGGAAGAATAGAAAGTTTTACTTTTTGCACACAGTTTTACTTAATTTTTATGTTTGCAGCAGAAGTTGTTTTAGGCCTAGTTAATCGACTGAAGCACATATGAAATAGTACCCCAGGCAGAGCTACTTGTTCGATACGTTTCGGTATTGTGTTTTCTTTTAAGACCTCCTGTATGCCAATTGTTTATTGAAGAAGCTACAAATAATCCAAATCTAACAATTGGTTATTACAAGAAGCAATCCAATATATATTTCCATAGGTACAACAATGTACGCTACAAAGCGGTCCTGGGAAACGACTTTTTAAACCAGTAATTCACAATTAAATACTGTATCATATGACATGGTTAATGTACGCAGTGTAAAATGGTAACTATATTATTAACTAGGCAATCTCTCTTAATGTATCTTTCATGTTGGAAGAACTGTTTTGTATCATTACAGTCAGAGTTTATAAATTGAGTGGAATTACATTTCCAATTCCTTTGTGAAGTTTCAGAATGTCGCTACATTCCCTGACTCGGTTAAGCTTCTTTGTCCTTACAGTATAATTACAGAAAAAGTGCCACTATCTGTACTGCAGTTTGCCGTGATCTTCCGTTTAAGGCTAAATGCATAAGCCATGGAAAATGACCGTACAAGTGAAGAAACGATAATTGAAGAAGGAATCATTTTTATACAGTAGAAGCTAACCTTTTGTCATGTACAATTTTTTGAGTCTCATGTCCATGTGTATGCCCTATGTATAAAGTTAGTCATGTCAAATAGTATGTACTGTACTTGAAAATTTTTGTGTACTTTTTTTATAGTTTATAAATGATTTTCGCCATAGGCGTAGGAAGCTGTTCGAGACTGGGCTGAACCTTGTTTCGGATCGCCGTCCTGGGGAGGAGTCTAAGGGGAGGGGGTTTCCCCCTCACATTTGGAAAATTTTCTGATACTTGAGGGTCCTTAGATGCAATTTGGTGCATCATTTTGGACAAATTGTATGGGAAAATTACTGCAAACTTTTGATATTTCTTAGAGAAGAGACAAATAAGTGGATTTCGTCCTTGGAAAGTTGGGAGGGGCTGAAACATACTTCCCCCACAAATTTCCCTGGGGTTGGCGCCCCCAGGCCACGCTATTTACGCCTTTGATTTTCGCCTTGTTAGAATCTAGTTAGAAGTTAGACGTAGTTCCGTCTCATTAAAGAAATAGATGGAATTTAAAGAGGCTTGGCCCACACTAGGAGTGATTGGGGCTGAAATTGTTTATTTTATTCCTACCGATTCTCATTACATATTTCCATTTAAAGTAATGAGATGTGAATGGAGTCTCAATGATTCTTACAGGATTGTTATAAACAACCCATTAAATTCCACATGGGACTATGAAATCTCATTAAGATCCCATTTTTAATGAGACACGGTCGATGAGAATTAAATGCGATTTAATGAGAAAACTACCAATATACGCAATGAATCGCATCAACAGTCTCATTTAGTTTTATTTTAATTTTTAATGAGACCGAATGAGGATTTTTATCTTGCTTCTACAACGGTAGAACGCGTGTCTGGTCTAGTGGTAGAGCATCCGCCTCTCACGGGGGAGGCCCAGGGTTCGATTCCCAGGTCGAGTCATACCAAAGACTTTAAAAATGGAACCTTCTGCCGTTGTGCGTGATGCTCCGCATAAGCAATGGAGTAAGGGAAAACAAGCCAGTGAGCCACAACTGGAAAAAAAGCCGTGGCCGGCTCGAATCGAACCAATTGGTTGGAAACTGGGCCGTTAAACTTCATCTAACTAACTCTACAACGGTAAAACTTGGTGAAAAGAGGAGTATTGAGGGTGAGCGAAAACGAGCTTTGTTGCTTCAAGTTTGAATTCTGTTCTCCTACGATATTGCTTTCTGTTGGAAAGAAACAGGGGGCTCCCTTTGACGGGATTAAAATGTGGTGTTACCGTAATAAATAAGATTTTAACAATGCAAAGTCGTTCACATGAACCTTAAGGGAGGACGCCACCAACTCGAGATTCATTTTTTTTAGTCTTGCACACTTGACAAAAACAAAGACAATGAAGTTTCTGAAAATATTGTAATTTAGTAACGGCGTTCATGTTGATGAATATGACGGAATATGATAAAAATTTTAATCTTCTTTTCATGACTTTACAGTCTTCAGAGGTCTTCAGATCTTACTTAATGGTTCCAAATTTGCACATTCTGGCAACATTTTGCATAACAAAGTCCCTCTTCTACGAGAGGCAGAACCTCAGCTTTATGGGTCTTTAGCTCCATGCCAATGTTCTCTCCGATGCAGTAGATCACTTTATCATTCAAAGTCAAAAATGCTTGAGTAGACCAAAAAGATGCACACTGAATCCTGACGGTCACTGATCTGTGATCAGATTGCAATTCTATCTTGGTGGAACGCAAAACACAGAAGAGTGGAATTATATTGTACTACAAGAGCGGTAAGAGAATGAACACACTCTTCCCATTTGACCCAAACCCTAGGTCCGCCAAGGAGAGGAGCAATAAAGTATGACTGAACTCTCTAACTTAGGAACTGTCGTCATTTTTACATAGAAGGGAATGAGAAACCCCAAAAGTATGTGGCAGCTTTCCCCAATGAAAACATACACACAGCTCATTTGGTAAGGTATTGTCACATAATGATGAGAAAAAATACAATTTATTCCATTCGTGTTTATAGGATTTTACCCAAAATGAGGACAATTACAGGGGATTCCAACCAGTAGGCAACAGTTTTAAACATAATGGTGTAGCTTAATTCTCCCAATAGAGTTACAGCACAACTTAAACGTTCATTTAAACTATTGGTAGCATGGCATAGGATTGAGAGACAATCACAGGAAAACATTCACAGGAAAAGTTTCTTTTCTAATGGCTGTCATAAACTATGTCTTAGGCATTGGAGGCTCTAAGAAATTTTGTTTGGTGGACAAAATTAAGTACGTGTGCAGAGGGGTTCGGAGACCCCCGGCAAATCTCAATGATCCGCTTCGGATAGTACAGCAGGAGTATGGTTATTATTATGTATTATAGATATGCCCCAAATAGTTTTCAAAAGCTCTTCGTGAACCATCTCAGGCAGTCAGCCATTAGCTATTTATAAATATAATTACAACCATATCAGGCTGTCACCCAATTGCTACTTCATAAGGGCGAAGTAAATCTTAAAGGCAGGGGAAACAGGCAAAGCGACTTGATCCATTTGTATAAAATGAGCACGTCACATGCATGTGTGTCTTTGAGGGAAGGTGTGACGATCTTGAGAGAATTCCATCACCCAGAATGTGAATTTCATATTTTCAAAAAAGCTGAAGACACGTACTATTCTAGAAGACTCAGAATATTTTCGTTAGCTTTAATTTCTTTATATTTAGGATTGCCGACACATTCAAGGTTTTACTCTTTTCTACAGGAATTGATATAACGAGCATATGCGGACTCGTGCCTCCCAGAAAAAAAATAAAACAAGCCCCAAAGATTTTCCGTCGAAGAATGGCAATCAGTAAGATTATTTTTCTGCTTGTTTGGATGCGGACTTAAAGTACTTTTTAATGTTACAGTAACTAAATAAAAGCAGGCAATTTACTGCATTTCTGTAAATCTCGACCGACTGCATGGCCAAGTGGTTAGAACATCCGACTTGCAGCCGGAAGGTCCAGGGTTCGAATCCTGGCCTAGTCATACCGAAGATTTTAAAAATGGAACCTACTGCCATTGTGCTTGGTGCTCTGCATAAGCAATGGAGTAGGGAAAACAAGCCAGTGAGCCACAACTGGAAAAAAAGGCCGTGGCCAGCTCGACCTTAACCAATTGGTTAGAAACTGGGCCTTAAAACCTCATCTAACTAACTAACTTTTGTAAATCTCTTACTGAGTTTTTACAATTTATTGCGTTGAAAGGTTTCAGGATACCAGGTTGATTGTCTAAAATATCATAGTCTGGTAAAATTGTATAGCCAGTTAGGATGGAAAGGGTTTGGGGTAACCTGAGTGTTTCTATATCGCTCACATCTCAGATCATGTAGTAGTTCTGGTTGAAGGGTTGTTACCCTCACAAACATTACCAATTTTGGACAAAAATATCTGTAGCAATCCCATTTTAACCAGAAGTTTTAATTCCTTTTCATAACAAGTAAAAGTAATGTAAATGTCATGCAAAGAGGCCCCAAGGTTATGCAGGTATTATTCGGGCATGTAATAACTCAACAGGAGATATTACCGTATTTTCGGTTTCTGTATACGGCTATTGATCATCTGCGTAATGATATTAAAAGACTAATTTTAAATTAACAATATCCAAACGGGTGCATTTTGCACGTTTTTCCTAGAAAATACTTAATTACGGTTACAGACATGCGGTAGTCCTCACTTGACGTTTAGGATGGCATACATTATATTCTTTAAAAAGATGTAAGGTTTAAATTCACATTTTATTCTCCGGAAGCAGCTCAGGCTAATGTAGAAACCTCTATCGTACTGATCTTGGATCAACAGTTCGACACTAGTGAGATTCGCCCTCTGTATTCGACTAGTACTAAGAGAATAACGAGACAAAAGCGTGCTAATAGCTCCCAATTGAATTCCCAAAAACGCTATTGACGGATTTCAGTGTATACCCAGTCTTTAGGCAATTCTCTAAAGACTTTTAACGTTATCGGGCTCTTGTTCAAGTACCTTTGATGCAAGTCTGAATTTAACATAACCAAAGACTCCCTGATATGGACAACATTCTGAGTTGCACAACATCAAAAGATGAACAATCATCCACAAATGTTAATACTTCATAATCTCATCAGCATAACAGCTGTGGTAAACAAACAATTTATTTACATGTGAATATCCAAAATGTTCCACTCAGGGCCGGGTTTACGAATGTGGCGGCCCTAAGCACAAACATGTGTGGGGACCCCTCGGAAAGTCATTTGGCTCTTTGAAAAAAGAACTGATATGACAGATTGGGCTATATGCGTACACCTACCCCTTCAGCGGCAGGGCACTAATATACATGTTAAAAAATTTAGGCTATAAGCCAGATGTATCATCGCGACGGCGAATCCAGGATTTGCCTGTGGGGGGGGGGGGTGAAGATTGCCAAGAGCTACTGATGCAGGGTAGTAGCCTGAGGGTGAAGTTTTTGTATTATTAACACACACACACACACACAAACTAACAAGGTACAATTTGGAGCATTTTAGCTGTTGAAATGAATTACCTTGTATTATAGAACCGTAACGAAAATGAGACAAATCACTAAAACTAAACTAAACCTAGCCATAAGGTAACTATGACGGTTTTATATCATGACGAAAATGATTTATTTGTGTGAAAATATTGATATTTCGAACTGTACAATATTTTTCGACTGTTTTTCTTTCGGTTTCATTCGGTTAATTTTCTGCCAGTATATTAAGTGTCCGAAAATTTTAGCGATGTAGTTTTCCCCAATTTCCTTAATGAAACTAAAAGTTTACTAAGTTATGAACAATCTGAGAACAATTCCCCCCCCCCCCTTTAAAATTCCTCTCTCCTCACTCCGTCTAAAAAAGCACAACATTTAAGGGCTCGTAGGTGACGATATTTAATATTCAGGTGGACGGCGTCTCCCGATGATTTTAAAATATTATAACGTAATTTGTGGGAACGTGCCCCGCTGGCCCATGCTCAAATCCGCCATGGTCAGTAATAGTAACGCTTGCTTATTTCAGCGAATGTTAATCATCTATTGTTTAACCTGCATTGGTTAAGTGTTTAATTGCATTCCAAAGTACATTACATAGTAATATGGGCTAGTTTGAAAAAGAGAATTGAACTCAGTTAAATGCTTAGATTTGTGAAAAAGTCAAGCTTAAAGAAAGATGCAGGGTTCAAGGTTAATGGAGGCTACTGATTTATTTTTCAATGTTGTTTAGAAAAGTTGTGAAAATACAAGATACTGTACTACAGTACCTCGGTATTAGTTATTTCATGCTGGTCTCACATTTGTTTAATCTGGTCCAGAGGTGCAACGTATACAGGTCCACCAACCTAGACTAATGGTTTAAGAGACCTGCCCTCTACATGTGCCTGTGAGCATGTTTTTTTTTTTCTCTCGAATTCATCTTAGAGAAAATAATCATTTCTTAGCAGAAGGACTAACAAAGGGCCAACCAACCAGCCGCAAGTATTTTTTCTTTAGTTTGCTTGAGTTAAGTTGCAGAGTAAACTTGAGTATTTGACCGCAACTCCAAGCCATTTTTGGTATTTTGTGTATGCGTAAGGAAAACACCACAGTGTCAGAAACCTTCAAAGGACGAGTGCATGCTGCACTAAACCTTCATGGGATTGTTACGGTTTATGGTAAGAAGGATCTGGACCGATGCAGCTAATACTGGCATCCCTTCCAAAAAGGAAAGCGAAGAAAAGGGGAACCACTTATAAATAAAGGACTATAACCAGCTTACATGGTTAGAAATCAATTTTAGAAATGCTGCTGCTTTCTACTGCTGTCGCATTTTTCGATCAACATCGGTTCGCAAAGAGCACAGTTTTACAGAGAACGAAGTTAATGAATGAAACAACGCAATAAGCAAAAATCGAGAAACACAGCGAAAGCGAATTAAAGTGAAAAAAAAAAAAACCTTTTCAAGATGTCAGTACTATGTGTAAAGTTTAAGTGAAGGAAGCGTTACTTCAATACTATCCACCCAACATTCTCTTGAAGTTAAAAAAACAACTTGGAGTATCTTTCACAGTAAAAGGAAATCACCATAATTCTTGCCAAGCAGGGAATAACTTAGAGGGGTAAGGACAACACACGAGAAAAGTAATACTCTCACAAAATTGTGTGAGGCTACCCATATATTTACACTAACACTACTGTCCCATGATTTCACACAGTGTGAGCAAGCAAAGTATGGTTTTTATTTTATATTTTACTTTTCTTTTTGTTACGGACTGTGGAAAATAAGACTACGACACGTAAACAACAAATGTGCGTTGGAGTAATTTACAGACGGCAATCGGACAAACAAGTCATATTTTCTTTTATTTGGCTTGTACCAGTGACCAGGTAGGAAAGTAGGTTATTTCCAGACACAAAACGAGTCAATCAAATCTTTCAATAGCAATTGCCAACACGCCCGTAGTTATTTCTTTACAATTTGCAGACTTTTCGGAATGAATACCTTTTGTCAACCATAATCAACGATCTGAAGCGAGTACGATGATATGCATGATTAATACTTTTAATCAAAGTCGCCCTTCTGTAAAATTTCAATTAAACCTGAACAAAAGTCTCGTCCTGTTGAATGCTTTGTGGAATATGTAAAGGAACTTCAAACACAATGACAAAACAACTTATTCCTTTTTTCAGTGACTTCACCTTCATAAAACTTTACGAACCCGTAGTTATTCTTTAGTTCTGTCTTTACAGTTTGCAGATTTTTCGGAATGAATACCTTTTGTCAAGTTGAAATCACATTTGCCGAAGCGTTTTTGGGAGATTTGCTTAAACCGTAGTGCTTGTAGTTCAGTTGAAAACAGGCGCGTAGTCAAGCTTTTGTCATGGGGAGGGGGGGGGTTGTCCTATATTGCCTGTGACAATACCAGTTCCCGTAGCCATGCGCGGCAAGACTATCTAAGCGAAGCGCCAACATCAGTTGGCGCTCCGCGTACAAGAATATTTTTGGCTTTACAAACCCCTCAGATAGCCGGAAACGGTACTTCCCGAGTGTTTTAAGCTGCATGTACCCAACCTTTAAATATGGATCCCATGTCTGCAATCTCTCAATTAATGCAAAAAAAAAATCAATCAATGTAATATGTTAATTTATGATTCTAAGCGGAGCGCCACCATCAGTTGGCGCGAAGCGTACAAGAAAATTTTCGGCTTTACAAACCCCCAGGTGTCCGGTTTTGGAAGGTTAATTACCTTGTATTAATGTTTTCTTTATTCCCTCGAGAGTTAGTGGATTGAAATGGAGTAGGGAACATCGTGTCAGCATATTTTTCCCAAGACATTGGTGTTTTTTGTCATTATTTTTTTCAAGCTTGGGCCATGGGGGGGTTTCAACCCCAGAACCCCCCCTCCTCCTGGCTACGTGCCTAGTTGAAAATAGATGGCAGCATACTACTTTGATTAGTATTTCTATGCAGAAAAACTTGTACAGAACAGCCTGAAGAACAGGATTTCTTTTACAGAATGAGCATAGGTGGTGGGGTTATGGAGCTAGAATTTTCTGGAAATTATCGCTATTTTGGGTGAAATTTGAATAATTTTCACCCTTTTTTAACAGTTTTACTCATACTTCAAAGACTGATTCACCCCACCACCTATAACTCTCATGACATGGTTTGTGAGTATAATGGTTATTCTAGGACATATAGGAGGTATGATTGCCCTTTTTTGTCAGTGCCTAAATTTTTGGTGAAGCAAAAGCCCCTTTGCGCCGATTTTTGACAAATTTTTGAACAATAACAAACGGTCAACTCAAATTGTAAAGAACTTGCAGGAACACCCCTCTTAAAATAGTATCATAGGAAAGAACTTTTTATAAGCTTTCTTTTCATACTTAAACAAAGTCTCTATGATGCATGGTTGTGGAGTTATAAATTTTTGAAACACACAACTAATTTGGGGTGACTTGTCACCCCATATCAGTTAAAGGCTTAGAGAGTTTACATACGAGAACGTAAACAACACTGGCAGAAGTACAGGTAAAGTGCTGATGAATGTTAAACTGGTTGTGGAGAGGATTGTGTCATGGCTGACGACCATACAAGTATTGCATCTCCCACGGATGCAAGGAAAGGTTCCTGAGGGTTAGGCACCACGGCTTGAGGTTGGAAGACATGGACCAAGTGCTTAGATATGTTCTTCTCGGTTCTAAATGCTATGCTGAGGGGGGAGGGGTTAGGAAAATGGTCACGTGTGGTCATGATGGAGAGTCTCTTCATTCCTGTTAATGGCACGTACAATGGAAGTTACATATTGATAAAAGGATAGAACCAACGTACGGAATACTCCTCCTGGGGGGTGTATGGTCTGCTTTGGGTTCAAAGGAAAGGGGCTCCATCGATGCTTTCTGTTCGGTCCAAGGCATTAGAAAGCACTCTTCGTGCTTAAGAACCCCCGCAGTCTTTTCCTGAAGTAAAGGTCAGGTGGGAGTAGGTTACCCAAAATTAAAAAAAAAAAACACATACACACACCATAATTCTTGTAAGGCAGGGAATAGCTTTGAAGGGTAAAAGACACAGCATGTATAAACACTTAAATTTTTAGGCAAAGAAAGGCTTTCTTTCTTACCGGACTCTGGAAAATAAGACTACGACACATCAACATCAAATGTGTGTGGGAGTTATTTACAGACGGCAATCAGACAAAAAAAGTCAAATCTTCTTTTATTTGGCTTGTACCAGTGACGTAGGTAAGATAATAGGTAATTTCCAGACACAAAACGAGTCAATTCAATCTTTCTGTTGCAATTATTATTCTTTCGTTTTGTTTTTACAGTTTACAAGTTATTCGTATTGAAAGAGAAAGCGTGTCGCAAATGTTTTCGCCACAAGATTTGACCCAAATGTAGAAACCCAAGAATTAAAGACTTATCTCGAGAGTAAACTTGGTCCGAAGGTTTCGTGCAAACGCCTCAAAAGAAAATTTGCTGATCATTATAGTTCCTTCTATACGAGATCCGAATGTGATGATCCGTCTGTTTTTATGGATCCTGGAATCTGGTCTGATGGGCATTTATTTCAAGGGCGCCAGCCCCCCCCCCCCGCCAGCAAAGTTTGTAGGGATCGGAAGTATGCTTTAGCCCCATCCCTTGTGATTGTGCTGTCACTGTCAGTCACATTCTCGTTGACTGTTATGAATACTCCCATACTCGTGTGAAGAACTACACTGTGCCAAATCTGAAGACGTTATTTGATCACACGAACCCTTCTTTCATTTTGGGCTTTCTCAAGGAAAGTGACCTGTATAGGATTTTTTGACATGACTCCCGCATTTTCGTTGAATTTACCCCATCTTTACTCTTTTCAGTTGATTTCTACCCCTTTATTCTTGGGGGCACTATACAACACATTCGTGTTGGTGTGTCGTTAAACCCCAACTTCCAATAGCAGAATGCTAAGTGACGAATAACCATTGGCGTAGGAAGCGGGGGGCTGGGGGCGCCAGCCCCCCGCCAGCGAAATTTGTAGGGAGCGGAAGTATGCTTTAGCCGCCCCTCCCCACTTTCCAAGCACGAAAACCCGTTATTTGTCTCTTCTGTAAGAAATGTCAAAAATTTGCAGTAATTTACCTTAGAATTTGTCCAAAATGATGCATTCAAGGGCCCTCAAATACCAAAACATTTTCCAAAGGGCTAAGTAATGTCAAAAATGTGCAGTAGTACTAAAATTTGTCCAAGATAATGCACCAAATTGCATCTTAGGATCCATAAATGTCAAAAAAGTTTCCAAAGGGCTAAGAAAAATCAAAATCTTGCAGCAATTTACCTTTAATTGTTTTCCAAAATGATGCACCAGATGGCATCTATAGACCCTCAAACATCAAAAAAATTTCCAAAGAACAATAAAGAAATGTCAAAAATTTGCAGCAATTTACCTTAACATTTGTCTAAACGTATGCACCAAATTGCATCGAACAGCCCTAAAATATCAAACAATTTTCTAAATGACTAAGAAATGTCAAAACTTTGTAGTAATTTACCTTTAAATTTTTCCAAAATGATGCACCAAATTGCATCTAAGGTTCCTCAAATATCACAAAATTTTCCGAAGGGGAGGGGGTGGCCCTCCCCTTAGACTCCTACCCCAGGACGGCGATCCGAAACAAGGTTCAGCCTCCCAGTCTTGAACAGCTTCCTACGCCTATGCGAATAACATCAAACAAAATTAGCTAGGACTACCTTTATAAAGTAATTTATGTAGGTACCATATATGCCATGTGAACGGGTGTAGTATATCGCAAGTACTGACTGCTAAAATAACTTTAATAGGTTTAACATATTGTAAAACAGAAATGTTTGTATATATAAATAAAGTGGAATTCACGTTAAAATATGTCTTAAAATAAAACTTACAATATCATTTTCTCAGTTAAATGGTACAATTAGCGGTGAATTATTAGTCAAACAGCAACACACTGCTGCAATCTTATCAGTTTTCGTCATACTTCACTGTCTTTGGGTATAGTAAAATCTAGAGGGATTCCACAAGTCATTATTCTATACTTTTGCCTAACTACACCTACTACCCTGTCATACCGAAGACTTTAAAAATGGAACCTACTGCCATTGTGCTTGGTGCTCAGCATAAGCAAGTGAATAGGGAAAACAAGCCAGTGAGCCCCAACTGGACAAAAGTTTGTGGCCGGCTCGACTTAAACCAATTGGTTAGGAACTGGGCCGTAAAGCTTCATCTAACTAACGTACTACTCTGTCAACATGGATGTGAACAGTGGCAAGTTTTCTTGTGTCAATTACTTTCTCCATTTCCGGCGCGTAAACGTTGGGACTTTAATTGCTGCACATCACACCAACAGTGCCAGTAAGATCAAATCCCCTATCTGCTTAGATAATGTTACCAGGTTGAATTTTATTGAGAAAACCACTATTTTCTTTGAGGTGCTTCTCACTGACAGGGCATTATGATGCCATAACTAGACCAGGTTTGAGCTCTAGCCATTAAAGTTAAAGGCCTGTCAATGTAAATCTCAAAGCATTCAATTACAACAGTGACTCTTCTACCAATATTAACCTTCAATACGATTGGCACTGCCTTCATAAGGGTTTCTCTGTCCTATAATAGAATTATAAAATTTAGTCTGATGAACGTAACATCAAAGACTGATGAAAAGATTCGAAATACTGAAGAAGTTAAAATGTGAAAGCGATATGCTATGTCCTGGAAGTACAGGTTGAATCGCAGTTTCATTAGTGTAAGGATAGTTTGTTAAAATGCTGTTAGTGCACTCCTAGCAGTGGTTCTGATATATGGAGCAACGAAGTAAAAAACAATCATCAATAAAAGTTATGCTGGTAGACCTTTGTAGAATTTTACTTTTATGTCATCATTTTTAAAGGAATCTTCATAAAGCAACAGGGAGTCAACCTTTTCCTCATATCTAAATTCCCTTGAGTTAGATCTTTGACCCCAGCTTGCATCTGATCAATATATGTCTGAAGAGCAAATCAGTCTGGATTCCTTAGTCACCTATCGAGGTCTTCGCTGGTAATTGTTGCCGGTGTAGCAGAGTGAAACCGCCGCGCGAGTAGAACGTCCGGCCGGCGGATCCACTCACCCGGCGATTTGACTGT
>WURT03000027.1:84821-99239 GCA_009936505.3 Holothuria glaberrima
AGAAATGGGATAACATGGCATTATTTGGAATAAAACACATCATCGAAACCTCAATGCATTTTTGCATTCTGGTTCTTGAATCCTTACGTATTTTCAATTAATAGAGTGTTTTATGTTCCTTTAAAAGATCCACTGAAAAAAATTAATTGGAAAAATTATTACACTTGGTCGTTGCCAGTTTTGAAATCCTCACCCTTAGAGGGAAAATGCAGTCACCCCAATCAGAAATAGTATGCCCCATCACTCTGGTTCGTGAATGGCCTATTTTGATAATGTAACAATATTTTTGTTAGAGAATTATGAAATTCAAGGAGACTTTCTCCTTGCTTTACCTATTGTTTGTAATAGTTATGTTCAAAACGCCTTCAAAGATGCTTGTAATGCAATAAGAGGAGATTTGCAAGAGTTTGCTGATTTTTCAAGCAAAATTTGCTGTGACTGCCCATTACCTTTAACGTGCATTCAGAATAGCACCTTATAGTTGTCACTGTGTGGAAAGGCATGCATTTAGCGTAGCTAAGTACTAGAAAATATGTTTATCGTAATACAATTCTGTAAATGTAAATAAATATAATTTCCCATCTGGAATGTAAAAGATTAAACAATCTTTTAATTGAGACACTAAAATTTAATAGGAAAAGATGTTTTACATTTTACAGGTTAAAAAAGGTTGCTTGTTTGAGGAACAAACTTTTCTGAACTGTTTTGTAAGTTAAAAAGATTGTTAATTGAAAACAGTTTGTTTGGAAAACAGAAAAAGACAGTAAATATGCCTGAAAATTAACAGCTTGTGGGGGGGGGGGGGTGGGACTGGAATGAAGCAAAAGCCCTAGCGCATTGTGCGGCAGAATTAGCGCTGCATTGTTCATTGTCCCAAAATGGAATTATGAGCAAGAGACAAGTGATCTTAAATAGCAAGAATTAACGTCTAGAGACATTTTCTCGAATTTAAAAATACCATGGTAGCAAAAACTGAATGGGGATGAAAATGGTAGAGCTAGTTCAATGTAACAGACACCCACATAATCTGGTCTTTGTCCCCTCCTCGCAGGACAATTTTGAGGGGGTGACACGGTTACCAAACTAGCATCTAAGTTGTACCATGGTTAAAATTTTACAAATTGTCAATTTAAGAAAAGAAATGACTGTGGCTATTATATACAGGAGAACCCACAAAGGGGAATCTATATGTATTTCTTAGTGGAACTTCACAACGTCGCTGCTGTAGCTGAACACATTGTCATCATTCGAATTAGTTCCACTCATCTTGCTCTGTCTGATCATGGAAGTACTACCTCGAAGGTAGTACTTCCATGGTCTGATGAAATACTGGTGTCTGTGTCTTACACAGGCCCGTATCCAAGGGGGCAAGGGGAGGGGGAGAGCCCTCTCCTCCTGAACAATTTTTCGCCCTCCCCTAGAAAGTTTCAAGTTGCCATTGACTTAAAACATTTTACATATTTGCCCCCTGAAAAAATTTCGCGCTCCTGAAAGCCATCCCCCTTCAGTACCTTGTCTGGCTACGCGCCTGGTCATACGTTCTTAGATAGCTCAGATTGTGGCCGATATTGGGGGTGAACGCCTCGTACAGAGAGGTCTCCAGACTTTTCAGAGTTGACGTTTCACCGGAAGATATGTCAGACATGTCGTGACTCAGAAAGTGCTGTGTCAACGCAAAGTACAGGTGCGGAGTCTAGGTGCCCGCTGGTGGTGTCTTGATGGGGTTCGAGCAAAACGTACCTGTGGGGCACCAGAGGTACCTGGATGTAGTGTGTTTACAAAGTTGTGGGTACTGCAATGATACATCTATCTTCACATTGCTTCGAAATCTTCCTAAACAGATCATAAAGTTACAATTTTACTTTTTTCTTCTGCCATTTTTCAGATTGGTTCAAACTTGCCATTTTACAAGTAAGGTGGTGCTGAGGTGATAACAATCTTATGTTCTTACCCTACAAGATGATTCCTTTTTTGAATTGTAAATTTGTGAAACTTGTTATTCCTAGAGTAAGAGTACTTTCAAAGCATTGAAAGTCCAAGGAAATGTTCTCATTGGTAGTTTTTGCAAAACTTTGTTGCTACCCTACGCACAAACAAATGATGGCGCTCTCCTTACATTGTATGTAGTCTCTGTAAAGGAACCCTAATTATATCAGACTCTTAACTCATCCACCAAAGGGGTGGGATCCCCTCCGTCTTAACTGTAAGGTGGCTCAGCTTTTAGTCTGTGCGATCTGGGACAAAGCTTTGAATTTTCAGAGCCATCCTAATATATGGCTCTGTGAACTTTGAGGGCGGACTCCCCTTAGTACGCCAATGGCCTGAACCTGGTGAAAATGCAAGAGCAGAGCCAAATACTCGTGTCAATCGCTGGTCAAACATGCTAAGAAAAGTGCCACTAGGGGAGTAACTCAAGGGGGTTGGGGGTTGTTCACCCCCAACTCGCAAAAATGTGACTCTGGCAGGGCAAAAATATATATTTCGCAGGGCAAGTCTTAATATTTTTTGAGAGTTTGATAATAAGTTTCGAACTAAAATAAAACAATACAAAAGAAGTAAACATAATTTTTTATGACAATTGACTTATATGAGCTTTAAATAAGTACAGACTCTTTTTTGTGTAGGCTTAAACCAAAAAAAATTTCGCGCGCTTTGCAATGTCACAGTTTAGATTCCGGGATTAAATCAGAGCCCAAACTAATTTCCATGTCCGACGAGCAGTTGAATAACTGCTTTCGTCTTACCTGTGAGAAAGATCTCACAGACAACATAAACATTGATACCGTCTTAAATGATTGGTGGACAGAAAAAATGCAAATCCCCAAAAAAGTAAACTCTTTTACACTGCGTAGAGGCCTATAATGAAGCAGAGGTTTCAACTTTCAAGTAAAAGTTAAAAAGACGACTTTATTTTAGGCATATATTATACAAAAAAACTGTTTTTATTTTACAGTGTTAATGGATCACGCATGCGTACCACCATTGCCATGTATATATAAAGATTCAAGTAAAGATTAAGTATACGTAAGTATACTTGTTATACTATGTTATGAGGTCCTCGACTGTGAAATACATACAATGAACAGTTCTGTTCTTTGTGTGGCATGCCTGCCTCCATAGGCGTACGAGGCGGGGGCAGGGGGAAGAATGCCCCAAAAATATTTCTTAGGTCGAAAATTCGGGCAGTAAACGACAAAATTTCGGGCACAGAAAAGGTGAAATTCCGACAGAGATAAAGTAAAAGTGAAAAGATTGCGCGAATTTTCTACTGAATTCCCGAATTTTTTGATCGAATGCCCGAAAAATGTGCAAACATTTTCGCGCGCTTCACGCTCGTGTAGTGGATTGGTGCCCCAGGTTCTCAACCTTTTTCCATCCCTTTGTGATAACGGAAATGTTTGGAGGACCCCCAGACAGTGATTCCCGGCATGGGGAGGGGTATAAGGGGAAGAGTGCTCCCTCCCCTTTTGAAATTTTTTGAATATTTGAGGGTGCTTAGAAGCAAAGGGGTGCATTATTATGTGAATTTTGAAGTAAATTTATGTTCAAGAATTTATTTTAAGAAATGCAGTTTCCCTGGGCCTGAAATGCAGTTTTCCTAGGGCTGGAAGTATTGCTAGGCATACTTGGAAATTCTTACTTTCAGATAAGAATGTCCAAGTATGCATAGCACAATTTGATTTTGGTGAAAAATATATTTCCCATTAAATTTTTATTTTAAAACGATGAGTTGTCAGATACAAACTGGTTGGTTCTGCATGAGGTCAGGAAAATATGGGTTTTCTTTGTCGGAGATGGCTACAAATGACACTGTTGTTTTGTCAAATCCAAGTTTAGTTGTAACTGTACTACTACCTTTCATCTTTGTTAAATCGGAATGAAAAATCTTAAGTGTATAGTCTTGGAAATACCAAAGTAGGCTACTATTGGACTTCAGTCCTCATTTAGTGCAGAAGTTGCTCAATAGCTTCCTCACGAGTCGTGTAATCAGTCTTTATTTATCTCTATCTCTTGTTCCATTATTCACGAACCTCTTCGGCTTTTGTGAACCCTTATTTTTCTCACGGACCCCCTGCGGACCCCTTTGCCGTCAGGGACCCCCAAATAAATTTCACGGACCCCTAAGGGATCCGCGGACCCCAGGTTGAGAAACATGGCTCTATATTATGCACCCGAACTGCAACAAAATTCGAGCAACTTTTTGAGATTCCCAAATTGGAAGAGTCCCGTACGCCTATGGCTGCCGACAAAGTAAAATATGAATTCACAGTATTCAGTGACAGGATCAGCGTTTATTTACCTTTCTCTTTACAACATGAAGTCACGGGGCACTGACTGATTTCGCAGGGCAAAAATATCTCCACCCCCCATAAATCATTTTGAGTTTCGCCCCTGAGTGTCACTCATGTCAAAAAACTTCAAATGAATCGAGGGATGCTGCAGCGAAAGAGTATATTACAGACCCAGGGCTCCCAACGATCCTATATTTCCTATTTATTCCTATATTTTGAAAATGAGCATATATTTTCCTATAAAAAGGGAAAACCTCCTATTTTTCCTATATTTTTCATTTAAAATGTCTCAGTTCAGGACAGTAGCCTGAGATTTCCACACCATAAATAAAAGTTGGCCAACTTGGGAAAAATACAGAAATGCTTAAAATTCCACTGTCCAAATTATGATTTCAAGGCCCCAAGACCCAGGGAAATTGCATTTAAGGGTTCTTTTTTCCCCAGATTTTCCCAGGGAGATCCCTGGACTCCCACCTTGGATGCGTTCTTATGTCGGTTTCTCTGCCTGAGGAATGAACCATCTTCCACTGAAATACATCACCATATACACTGGCTAATGAAAAAATAGTCAATGATTACCTTCAATTATTATCCAAACTCAATAAAAATAGCTTTAAATTTAAAGAGCATAAGTAATTGCTGCAAACTTATTTTGAACAACAGCAAAATCTCATAAACAGCCACTTATTTCACTTCAAGTGACTTTCATGATATATTAGATCATAAATACCATATTCAGGGTGAACCAAGGAGTTAGACCATACATAAATTTCTCAACTCATCCAGTACAAAACATTGCAACATGATTCTCAAGAGCTATTCATGAAATAGGATGCCGGAGTACACTAATTCAAATTGGGGTGACTGTATACATTTCCCCCTTTGAATCAAATCAAATTTTTCTTCTTGAAATCTAAATTTGTTTCTAAAGCATGAAATTAAAAAGTAAAAAATGCTTAGATGCAACTTTTAAAGTCTAAATGTGTCATTTCCCCCGTTTTCTTGCAAGGCTAACCACACTATGGCTGCACACCAACTGATAATGCCTGCCCCCATGTCATACTAACAGTATGAGGAGGGAGCATGCACTGGGTACCAGACTTCATGTAGGGGAGCCATGCATGTCACATCCAAAGAATTCAGTAAATAATTAAAAGTTCAGATCATGTTATGAGTCCAAAGCTTCACCAAAGATAGCACCATTTTGGATCTAGGACAACTTAGGAGAAGAAAAAGAACTCATAGAGGTGTAATCCCTCCCCTTTGGTAATATCCCCTTAAATTACACCATCACAGGATAGAAAACCCCTAAGTAATAAGGATTCCTAAACATATAATCATTTCAAAGCTTTACGTAGCTTCAGAAAGAAGGCACCATTTTGCATCCAAGCCACCTCACAGAGACAAAAATTTCTCAAAGAGTATAGGATGTCGTCCTCTTCTCTTGGACAGCACCTCTAGCCCCAAAATATGAAGAATATTACAAAGTAATGACAATTTGTAACATGATCAGTTCTAAGCTTTGCCAACGATAGTACCATACAATTCTGAACCTAAGCCAGGCCTTACAGGTACCCCTCCCATTAGCACCCCCACCATTTATGATGGTACCCAGAATGTGAAAAAAGAAGGGTCCTCCTGGATGTTTACTATCTGTAGGCATGCCACTTGTTGCTCCTCATAGTGTCATGAACTGCCCCCTAGAGATTTCACCCAGGCCACAGCCTTGGTGTATAGCCTACTTAATAGTCAAAATATTTCATATAGAGGGTTATTTTCAGGAGTTACATGGTTTTGATAAACTGCCTAAATGTCATTTTGAGAACGACAGTCATTGCACCAAAAAAAAAAAAAAAAAAAAAGCATTGTAAAGCTCTTCGCTCAGGTACAAATTTAATGCTCCAGGATTTGCACTCAAACATTATGAGTGGTGATACCGCCAACCCCCACTTCCAACTATATTTCCTATAAAACAGTATATTTTTTCCTATATATTCCTATATTTCCAGATACAAAATCCTATATATTCGTCCAAAAATTCCTATATTATTTTGCTTCTCTGTTGGGAGCCCTGCAGGCCCAAACTTGATATTTCAAATAAACTTGGGACAACCGCACTCAGCTTATCGCTTTTGAACTACCAGATTGTAGTCTGCTACAGGTCTCAGAAAAAATATATCTGCACATGTGTAGCTCTGCTGCGGATCACGGAGCAACCACGTTCCAACTCACCCGCCGTGCACTTTTGAAATATGAAACAAAAAGCATTCTTGTTTTTTCTTCAAATTTCAGATTAAAAGTGAAATTAAAGACGTATACTCCTCACCCCAAAGTTTATTTTTAGGGTGGGGGTACCAAAACTCTCAGTTTGTTACTGCTCTTTGATTGACAGCAAAGTTTGAAAATTCAAAAGATGCAGAGTAGCTCACATTCCACACAATGCAGACAGAGAGTGCTTGGATTACATTATTATGGCCTTGTATGCTTACCAGGACATGGCCTGAAGCAATAAAATGGGGTTGTGTCTGCACAAAGAGGAACTTTAGGCAGTTATGGGAGGAGCTACTAGTTGCATAGTTGGGAGAATTGGAACTACTAGTTGCGTAGTTGGGAGAATTGGAAATGCCCGGGATGACGAGATTTGCCTTTTAAAGGGCAATTCTCGTCATCCCAGAGAGGTGCAATTCTCCCAACTATGCAACTTGTAGCTCCTCCCATAACTGTATAAAACTCCTCTTTGTGCAGACACAAACCTATTTTATTACTTCAAGGTCATGTCCTGGTGAGCATACAAGGCTATAATGTGTAATCCAAGCGCTCTCGCTGCATTGTGAGGATTGTAAGCTACCGTTTAAAAATTCAAAAGATGAACAGTGACTGTGCATCTTTTGAATTTTTAAACATTGCTGTCAATCAAAGAGCAGTAACCAACTGAGAATTTTGATACCCCTACAGTGACACTAAAAATATACTTTGGGGTAACGACTGTATGGCTTTAAAGAACTTTATTTCAGAGATGTTTCCTTATTTCTGGTATATACTTGTTAAAACGTGCTTTGTGGTGTTTTTAAATAATATTTGGTTAAAACGAAGTCAAGTCTATTTGCCAGATCAATTAACTTCGGAATCAGACTCAAAATACCTTCCAGGCATTTCCTTTCGTGCTCATCTTTGAATAGATTTTCAACACATTGAATATCAGGGTGCTCTAATCTCGTTAAATCAGTGTCAAAAGATACTAAGATTCCCCAAGAACTGAGCAAAACTTCAATGTCTTCTCGGGTTCTCGTCTGCGCACCAGACTCTTCTTTTTGAGGCATTTGTTTTAACGTCGCAAGTATGTTCATCTTCACGTCCTGCCTCAGCAGTCTAAAGTTTTGCATGTTCTCTTGAAATAAACTAATCATGGTTCTAGCAAAGGCCGTGTCATCATCAGGGTTATTAGCCTCCTTCTCGTCCGTTTTCATCAAAGTGCCCAACACTGCCAAAGACGTGACGTCAAGTTTCGGTGAAAGCAAGCGAAGTGCCCGAAGAAAATATTTCTGACATTTCTGAAATTTGTTCGCAGAAACTAGTGCTGCGTCCAACTGGTGGTGATAATGGCGGTGAAGTTGTTTCACTAGATCAAGGTACTGTTCGACTGTCACTGACTTTGAAGCTGTTAGGATAAAACAGAAAACTTAGAGTAATGTAGGGACTTAAAACTCGTACACAAAGATTTTCGCCCCCATCACCTTGAATAAGACCATCTTAAAGTGGCAACCTTTTTTCGAATGGTCCGCAGTTTGAGATAAGCATTATTTAAATAACACAATAGGCTACTTACACCAAGCTGCTTATTTCCTGGCAGGATAAACTAAAATGGAAAACTTATCAATCCTCCCAACTTTGTAACTTGTTGCACCTCCCATAAAGCTCATGTCCTGGTGAATATACAAGGCTGTAATGAGTAATCCAAGCACTCTCTGCATCTTTTGTGGGATGTGAGCTATTCTGCATCTTTTGAATTCATTTGATATCAATCAAAGAGCAGTCATCAACTGAAAATTTTGATACCCACACTAAAATTATACTTTGGAATAATGAGTGTATGTCTTTTAGTGTAAGTAAGATGTATTTGGTAGAAATAACATGGGCGTCACTAGTGAAGAGAAGCCTGAGCGAGCTGGGTATGTCTCACCCAATTTCGACTACCGTACTCCTGTTTTCCAACTAGGCCAAGTTATAAATTCCTGCTCGAAGTTGGGGAATAACATTAAACAGGAATCCGATCAAGGTCAAAGAAATCAAAGTTCCGAAAGCTGCCGTCATAAAAAATGTATCTTCGCGCAGATTTACCTTGTTTGTGGAGTCATTTATGCCCAAGATAAGCACTGTTAAAAGCAGGAGTTTATTAACAGTTGGAAAATCAGAATATTCGGCCCGTAGCCAAACAAGATAGACCTACTGAAGGGGGCGAGAAGGCTCTGGGGTGAAATATTTTTCAAGTGAGATGTGTAAAATATGTTAAGGCAATATCGACTTGAAATATTCTAAGGGAGCTAAAATTATTTTAGGTGGGGGCTTAGCCTTTCTAGCCCTCGCCCCTCCGGTTTGGCCACGGGCTTGCTTATGACACGAATTGCTGCTGAGATGGTTTATCTGGTCGAATGACCGGTAGAAACTTTTAACTATTTTCCTCTACAAATCATTCCAAACGACCAACAAATTTGCCAACTGCACACTTCCAGCCTTGTCAATTCTATACCTCTTTTCAGTCTATGTTTCACACTCCTTTCTTAAAAACTACTTAATCATGATGAAAAAATTATCAGACCAAACTTTTATGTTGAGAAATAAATAATTATTACCATCCCCACCCCACCATTCAACTCCACTCTCCCACCACCACCATCGCTACCGTTCATCTACCTCACCTCCACTCCGCCTCATCAACCCACCAGACTAAGTTTGTGAAACAAGGCGGCCACTGCAGCGCAATCCCTCAGATCCCTACCCAGGACGGCGATCCGAAACAAGGTTCGGCCCCCAGTCTTGAACAGCTTCCTATGCCTATGCAATTAATTACTGTTAAAGTAAGCATTCATACATTATAACATTCGCAATTGTGGGCCCTGTGATATAAGTGGACATAGGCTAACTTTGAATGTCTTCAGTGTTAACTCCACTTATTTTGGACATACTTATAAAGGCTGTAAGACCAAACAATGGATGTTGTGTCACTGTCAGTGCCACAATGAACCAGGACTGCCTTACCTACACAACACTAGACAATTTCCTGCTATGTTACATTGTCAGAAATCTTTTGGAAAGGTTTTAAATTCATCTGTGAAGTAACCTCTGTCTTTTGATGATGGAAGTTCTTCAAGCTAGAATTTGAGAAAAATCCGACCGGATTTTTTCAATGATCCGGCCAGATAATCCGTAATTCAGTTTTTTTTACTAATTTTTGATAGACATAAAATTCAAAAGACTCTGAGTAGCTCACATTTTACACGTGTTTTGTGTTCACTTTAGGACTATGTATTCTCACCTGGACATGACCTTAGTGTGTAACGGTAAACTAAAGTCTGGAATTACAAAAATATATATTTCAGAGGTTGGATCATGACTCATTTATTCAACTCCAATTTTCATAGCATGTTCCGTTGCTGAGGTATAAAATCTTGAAATTTCATTTAATTTGAAATAGTCTATTGCGCAATAATCTGTGATGTCCTTAATATTCAACTCATGACCTATTTTTGTTTCCTTTTGAAATTCAAATGTTTACATACTGTATGACCTGATTTCTTGCATAGCATCATACACAGAGAAGGCTTGTATAGTCAAGTCACCCTACAACAGTAAGAAAGTGATCCGCACATTTTGTTACAAGGTGCACAGGGACCGCGGAGACGGGGTGGGGGGCTTTAGCCCACGTACTTTCCTGTCGTGGGCATTTCGGGCCGCCTTAAACTGGGATGATAGGCTTTTACCTTCTTTAACATATTGGGCCCCTTCCATTATGCATCCTTACTTCAATATTGGCTATGCGGTCCCTGGACTGCAGTGACTTTTAGTACAGTAATGACGTCACAAATTATTGCGCAATCTACCAGTTAATAAGCTTCAACGTTTTATATCTTAGCTCAGAAATGTCCTGTGAAGATGGGAGTTGAACAATTTGGATTCATTTTTCAAGCTTTGCAACATACGTTTTTGAAATTCCAGACTTAAGTTACACTTAAGCAGTTATCTAGGTTTGTGTTTACACGTGGATGAGCCTAAGACCGTTTTGGGCTGGGCTATAGATGTAACCTAGTTGGGAAAATTAGAACTGTCTGGTGTGATTTAATTTGCCCTCAAATAAAGCTAAAGTTGTGACTGACGGGTTTAAAAATGTAGCAGTCAGAGGTTCTTGCTTCACAGTTGTGATTTAGCCCTAAGCCACCCCTCCCAAATTCGCACCGATCATCGGAGCTTAGCTATGTCCCCATTGTGAGAGGAAAGCTCAGGCCCGTAGCCAGATAAGATACTGAAGAGAAGGGGCCAAAATTTTTTGCAGGGGGCAAATGTGTAACATGGTATTAAGCCAATAGCAACTTAAAATTTGGAGGGGGGAAGATTCAGGTGAGCTCCGCCCCTCCCCTCCCCCCGTGGATACGGGCTTGGGGAAGCCTCGTGAAAGTTCTGCTTGCTAAAAGTACTGAATATTTACTTGTATTATTTAAACAAAGTCCTATATTATAGTTTTATCTCGTTACTTTGTGGTCAAGTATACGGTATGTCTATAAGTATTACACCGACCTTGTGGAGGAGACTTTAAACTCATGGAAGGCTTTGACTTGGAACAACCTTGAAGATAAGAGAGCTTGTCCATCATACTCTGTGAAGAATAATCGAAAAGAACAAGTGTACAACTTGGTATTTGATGGCAAAAGTTGTGGGTGTTTTGTGTCAACACGTTACTAGGAAACCGATCCTTCAATCAAACTTGAAGAATAAAACCAGTCACATCAAATCACAAGAGCAACAGTAACAACAACAACCAGCTAAACAGCTAAAGGCTCGTCTCATCCTTTTAAAAAAGTGTATTCAAAACTTCTGTCCTGAATGAAGTTATCGTCCATGATCCTTTAAGCTGTATTTTTAAGTGAAATATTGCGTTTCTAACACAGAATGATTTCATACCGGTCCTTAAAAAACCATGGTTTAAAGGGAGAATGCAGTCACCAAAATAAAGAGTTGCATAGTAGACTATCCTATTTCCTGAATGGTTCTTGAGAATCATGTGACAGTATTTTTCTCACTCAATTGTACAATTTACGAGGAGCAACTGCTTGGATTACCTTGAACAGGCAATATTTATGTCCTAAAATATCAAGAAAAATACTTGGAAGAGAAATAAGAAGAAATTTGTGACATTAAGCTATTGTTTCAAAACAAGTTTTGGGCGACTGCTTTTGACCTTTAAAGATTGATAAGCAGTTCAAAGCGTGGTATCTGGGTCACTCTTTTCAAGAAATAGGCCCCAGCAAAAAGATGTTTTGCAGCTCATGAAATTGTTCAACAAAACTTTTAAAGTATCAAATAATCCAAAACTCTTAACTCCTGTAATGCGTGGTTTTAGTTTTGGAACTTTGATAAAGACCCTTTCCAAATAGCGATTTCAAAGAAATGTGGGATAGAGTTTCGGTATGCGTCCTTTTTGGCCAATGTAAAATGACACTGACAAAATGATTCGCATCAAAATTATATCCCATAATCCATTGTAATTGCTAGATGGAAAATGGGTCTTTTGCCAAAGTTACTTGGTGCAGCTGTACATAGGCGTAGGAAGCTATTCTAGTCTTGGGCTGGACGTCTTAGATCGCCTTCCTGGGAGGGGAGGCTAAAGGGAAAAGGAAATGACTATTTTAGGGTCCTCAGATACATTTTGATGCCACATTTTGTGCATTTGCTTGAAGCACAATTATTGAAAAAGTTTGATAATTTTTAAAAAGTTTAATGAACTTGGCAAAGTGTAAAATAAGGGTTGTTCATCCTTAGATAAAGGGGAGGGGGGATAGAGGAAACATTCTTCAGCCCCAGATTTTTTAACCGGGACTTTAGCCATTCAGCCCACCCCTTTCTCCGACCCTCAACCGTTTCCTACGCCTACGCTGGATGGTAATGAAAGAAGCTTTTCTTACACTCGTTGCTGCAATGTAAACAACATTTTCATTTAAATGATGAACTGCACCACTACTATGTATGAAAATGAATTATGCAGAACGCAAACTTTGTGAAATGAAGTGAACCTGTAACATCAAAACAGAATTGTTACATGTCGGTAGTTGGAAAATGGTTGCTTCCTTGTGAAGTATAAAAATGGCGGTGCCTTGACAACCAGATAACTATACATTGGAAGCATAGGGTGTTGAATATTGTTCTTCTTTACTGTAGCCTATAGAAAATGCAACCTTTTGATAGGCGTAGACAGCCGGGATGAGGGAGGTAAAGCGAGGGTGTTCAAACCGAAATAAAGTGACTATGGGTCAAAAACCTTTTAGCCTCTTTGAATATTTTGAGGATGAAAATATCCCAACATCATACAAACAAATGACCATGGAGGTGTTGAACAAAACGTATCACACCTTGACTTTTGATTTTTTAACAACACATTGAACTCATTCTTAACACACCGTGCACACAATATGAACAACTTGCGTGCGCTTTGCCAGAGATGTACCGTACCCTTACAAAATACATACCGTAAGAGTGACGGCGCTGCAGGGGCACGAGGTCTTCTATATTTCTCCCCCCCCCCCTCATCTAAGTGTGGTACTTATCCAAATGCAAAGAGAAGTCTAGCTTATTCTCCCCCATTAGAAAAAGGATCCGATGAGCATTGCATGTTATTTAGAGAGAAGACTAAAACGTATTCAAAACCCTTTTTTGAGGAACGCTTGGCGCGCACTCATCACGGGTACATGTCCCATATTTACTTTGTTATGGCTCGTGTGATATTATCGTTCTAAGTCCCATGCGGCCCTGCCCATCATTCATCCATCTTCAAATTTCCAGTCCTGCGTCATCAAATTAAGTGACCGTGAATCTACGTAAAACTATTGTAAAAATGGTTCAGTTGGTATTTCTGTGGTTCAACGTGTGTATCTAATGCCATTTGTAAACAGTGAGATGATACATCTTATGTCCACAATCGTTACAAAACACCCTGCAGAGCCCCTAGTCTTTCCATCCAAGATACCACAAGGGGCCCTTAAACAGGTTCTTGGGTCATCTCAGCATGATGGTTCAGTCAAACCTCACCTTTGTATTGTCTAAGTTAGGTATACTATTGTACTAACCCCAGGCTTCTAGGGCCGTTGCAATGCAAGGAGCGCTGAAATGCGTTTCTGTTGGAGATGCTGGTGTTACACGTGTCTTCGAACCCATTGCTTCACCTGAATGACAAACATGAAACTACGAAAGCAACAGGTGACGAGTTAAAGCCAATTCGACATGAATGGGACGGTTTCCATGCCATAGGCAAAAAAAAAAGTAAATAAATGTATTCCAGTTATGTAAAAGACAGCAATAAGCAAAAACAGAATATTCTGGATGAAGGTTTAACGGTTATCTGTTAAGTATTTGGTCTAATTTAAAACAAAATAACATTACAAAATATTAAAAGAAGGGTCTAAGATCAAATCAAGTTTTGATATGTTAGAGGGCTACTTATTCGAAGCAACCTAGTCAAAATTCCATTGAGATCCGAATATATGGTACTCAAGATATTAGCAGTTAAAGTTGTCACATTTTCAACACAAAGTGAACTTGAAGCAAGCTCATATGATGTCATAGCCTCACATTATTGAGCAGTCTTTTGTGTTTCTTAAAATTTACAACCAATTTTCTCATCAACAGTCCAATGTTATCTGAATGTGATTGCATGAGAGGCATGGAAAAATTACAAACTTCACATTACCCATGGGAGCTAGGTCCTATCCCTATTGACTAAAAGGTCAACATAAAAGACTAAAAAAAAAAAAAAAAGGAAACAAAGCATTCCTTATCAATGTGTTAGTTAGTTAGTTAGTTAGTTAGATGAGGTTTAACGGCCCAGTTTCCAACCAATTGGTTCAAGTCAAGCCGGCCACGG
>WURT03000027.1:118590-145730 GCA_009936505.3 Holothuria glaberrima
AACTGGCCAATGGGAGAGCTGGATTACCGACGACTGATCGAGTAAGATCGGAATTGAGATTATCAGCGAGAAATTGTGGATCAGGGTCACAACATGTCCGCTTGTTCTACTATCACTTAAAGTACATAAAGTAGGGAAGTGGATCTGTGTTGCTTATGTGGGTTACATGTGCATCGTATACAGTAGATGTCATTAAGTTATCGATTGATACCGTAGTTAGTCCACTTACCCTAATCCATTCACCGTTATCGTTGTTCATTGCATTGTTTGCACGTAAAATCTGTGTGATGCAACTTGTCTTTGTTAACCAGCTGTTTCATTCAACGTGGACTGTTTAAGTGTAAACGGTAGGTTCTGTTGATCAGCCGTTTTTTTCGGTGTGTACTGTTTTGGATTGCACTGTTTGCATATAATGTTTATGTGATGCAACTAGTCTTTGTTAACCAGCCGCTTCATGAAACTGTACAATTACTGGAAATAGTATTTCAACATAGAACTGGGGAATAGTCGTAATGCCCAGCGGTACCAGCTGTACTTTTGACAAAAAAAAAATACCAAAAATTGGTCGTAATTTCACCTGCAATGCACACATTACTTAGTAGTTTGGCAAGATTCTGGTCAGCCATTGGTCATTAAATATAGGTCTGTGAAAAATGAAGCCCAAAACTGATACAGGCCCAGGCACATTAGCTAACCCCAATAGCTGTCTAGGCTTATCTACAAAACTTGGGATCTTGTCTTGGATCTTGCCAGTTTGCATCTGAGAGGCTAGTTTATTACATAGGAAGGAATGGCTGGTTAGTTTGCACTAACCAGCAAGAGCTGGAACAAGATCCCAAAACTTGGATCAGTTTGACCATTCGAAATTCCAATTCTTTTGTAAAAAAGGTGGGAATTTTTCATTAAGCCGTTCAAAAACTTGGCATCAATACTGTGTATAAAGTTTTAGTGAAAATAACATTCACAATCTATGGACTCCCTGTGTTTGTGAGATTACTAATGTCACTTTGGGGTATAGGCCTATCAAAACAGTGGACACATTACCTAAGGAGTTACAACAGCCTAGTCTTAGCTATACCCACACTTAATCTCTAAAGTTTGTATACCAAAGTAGGGTGTCAATTAGGGAGTATGTCTTATAATTACATGGTCATGTACATGTCTGTGTATTGCCATGTTTGTATGCTCTGTGCTCCAGTGAACCTAGCTTCCAGAGATACATAGAAAATGAAGTACAGTTAGGGGAAGATTCTATCTAGATGATGCAATACTCCTCAGCAACCACCCTTGGTAGACACCTCTCTTAAGCTGGGATAAGAGGGATTAAGGCTTAGTAAATGAAAAGAAAAGGCCATGAACTGGGCAACTGCAGAAAAAAGTATAATAGTTGAAAAAAGCCAGAACTGTGTATTGACAAGTTGTAAAGAAAACACTGTCTGATTCCTTTGTGATGATGCACTGTAACTTGCAGTCAGAAATTCTGGAGAACTTCCATCTCATTAAGCCACACAGAACACAAACAGAAAACAAGGAGAGTTTGTAACCAAATGTACTGTCCACATTACTTGTACAGTAGGTGCCATTGTAGAAGGAAGAACCAGTGTTAGCACCAGGCTTCATAATTAAGGAGAGAATTCCCTCCTTCAAAAGAAATTGTAGGAGGGATTTTCATTTTTAAAGGAGGGATGCTACTAATTTGTCGTTTAACCTGCACACATTGGCAAGTAAATGGATGCATGACTTTCCCTCATAGAAATGTCTGAAGAGCAATTTCTGTGCATGTCTTTGTTTTTTTAAAGAAGTTAGAACTGCAAAAAATTGGTCATACAAAGTGTACTTTCCACCTCATTTGCAAGGTTGGACCAAATACTGCACTATTTGAAATCTAGGCACCTCCCACTGCAAAATTTTTATCAGACGTTTCGGCAGGCTGAATGAATGATGTAAGGTTTACGTTGTAATACTCTAATGGTTATGATGTGCAGGCAGGGCCTTTCAGTAGTTCCTGACTCTGTATGCAGGGGCAGATGCTGCAACTAGCATGGTGGCATGCTTTTGTTTCAAAAGATTTTTCAGTCACAGAGTTCAAGCTACATGTATGATGCCACAAGAAAGCTGAACTTTTCTGCACATACATTGTATGGCAAATCACCCTCACCCTTGCGTAATCAACAGGCTGTACAGTGATATTCCTTTGTGCTTTCTGGGGGCCACAGTGGAACTGAGAGATGTATATGAAGATGGCATTTGAAGCCCATCCCTTATCCCACCTCACCCCACCCCACCCCATCCCCGTTAGAGTGACCACTTTGCCCATCTAGGCAGACCAGCATGCACTTGAATAATATTGTAGTGTGAGCCTACTAATTGTTGGCGAAACTTGCCCCTGTGTGGTTACATCTCTATTTTGCCCCAAAAAATGTTATTTCAGATTTAGATGCATTTTTGCATCCTTTCCTCAGCTTTGAAGTCTGTGAATCCATCCTGGAATTTTTCCCTAAGAGAGACCACTTGGTTTGTGAATGTCCTGAGTAGTTTAGGAAAAGTGTCCTCACAGAGGAACTTGGTAGATGGTTGGGAAGTGGCATGCTTTACCATTGAGTAACTGTGAGATTCTTGATAGACCGATCGTGATAAATCAATTAACTGCAACCATTACAACATAACAATTACATCGGATTCATCGTAATCTATCAAGAATATCCACTTTACATTGAAGGGAGTGATCGTTTGTTTTAATGATATCCTGTACTTACATTAAGTATTTAAGTTTAGGTCAAATCATAAGATGTACAAGGGCCAAAAATGGGGCAAATCCAAATTGCTTTGCATGCTACACAGAAGGAGGCTGCGGGCCGCAGGTTGCACACCCCTTGTTTATATTGAACATTCAAAACAGTGCAACAACTGGCCCTGTTTACATCATCTAGTGCAGGGTTGGCTATTGGCGTGGGAATCGCGCATATTACTCACTTATTCCAACACAAAGAAAAGTTGTTGAGGGGAATTCCTGCACAGATTTTGGTATGGACACATCTGCAAAATTTACTGTACTCTCTGCCTGGTATTCAGAATAATTTCGGTTCACAAACTGCACACACTAAGTCAAAGCAGCAATGCACTGACCAAACCACTGGATGTACTTTCTGTGTGAAAATCCCACGGATTCTTGTTGCGTGCATTCACCCGTTGGCTAAACTGTAGTTACGATTTGCTCTGAGAGCTTGATACCATTATGGTACAGTACATCATAAACTCTCGATAGTACAGTTTGGTTGTGGCTGTTTTGAAGGAAACAGACTAGGATAGGCTTCGCAACACATTAGGATGGCATGTGAGCTACGTAGTGATAGCAGCTCTAAAGAAAAAAGTATCATAGCTCAAAATTAGCTAAGTTAAGTTTTTGAAAATGTTTTTAAAGGCTTAGAGTATTTACCCATACCCCGTACATATTTTGTGAAATAAATGTCAACTAGATACAGTACTATCCCGTCCTTGTTGACAATCTGTAGTCGGACTCACGGACACTCGTCGAAACTCGTAACACTCATGGCGCGCATGTAACATTTTAAATGAGATGTGAAATCATCGAAAAACTCACCGATAATCTCATCGAAACCATCGAGGGGGAGGGGCTTATGTGAACGTCTCACCGTGAACAAGAAAATAAATTTGCCCATTGCTTTTTGTATTTATTCCCGCTTGCATCTGTGTGCCATCGTATGTGTATTGCATGCAAGAAAATCCGGCGATATGTAAACCATGGGTTACCACTGTTACATCTGAAACAACTAACCCCTTAATGTCCGATTCAAGTCATACGAGAGCGGCATTACCGAATGTAAACAATATCCTATACAGGATCCAAATAATTTAGCTCTCATTTTTATTTGGGTTGTAAATAGCCTACAGTATTACCGCCACATGTAGTTTTTGACTTCATCTGCGGTAACATTGTAAAACCAAAGTATAGCAGTAGGCCTTAACAAAAAATTTTGCATGATTAGCGACAGCATTTGCAACCTAATGGCCCCTTTCCCATCTAAGCTCCGTGATTTTACAGCCAACAAATTTACTTTGACCCTACACTCACGTGTTACGGCAGTCCAGTTTTTTAGCCGAGGTTCGTGTCCCATTTTTTAATAGCTCGGAAGGCATTTTGTTTTTGTCCGTGAATCCTTATTTTACAAACCACCATTGCACCATTTTCTGAAAACAATTTATCCTGAAACCCCCCCCCCCCTTATAGCCCAGATAAAAATCTTCAGTAAAAAAAGCAAAGACAACTCTAGTAAGAATGAGAAATATTGTTTATAACTGCGATCTCCGCCCGCCAGTTTTCCGTACGGACCCTTTCGGATACAGACACATGCATGCACAGTTCCCCGATAGCCTGACATTAATAGTCAAACCTACTGCGTATGTATCAGTACTAGGTAAATTCCACTAGCTGGATAGGTCCGCTGAGCTAACCCAAAATTGAGCACTAAAATTACTGGTGCAAACCTTCAAAACATATCGGTTCATTCCATTGTTATGTGTAGAACACTTCGGAGGAGGTGATATCGGAACTGATATTCGCTTGTACATACCTACGGAAGAGTGTGATATTCCTTCAATTTGTAGTTCTAAAACTGGCACTTAATGTCATCGAACGAACACACTAGAAATTGACAGGTAGCTCAGTCTCAATATCAGGATCTATGAAATTACGTAGTATTTTCCATACAAGGTAATTGTAGGTGAAGTCAGTGTGAATGAATGACGACATTTTTAAACAAACTGTGTGGCATGCGCAGTAAGCTGTGCACTGTATGTGTAGTAGGCCGCGGAAGAAACAGCGTGCATCACAACGTAAGGTGTATGTACCAGATAGCTTCCACGTGGCAGCTCCCTGTATATGTACAGTACTGTACTGCGGGAGTTCCTGCCAAAATAATAACACGCAGCCACCGGGCCAGTTCATACTTTGGAATTGCAGTACGTTCTGTACAAAACTCTAGCTTGTATATAACCGAGTGCTACAACAGTGCGAAGACTACAGTATTGTCGTCTGGCCACGCCCTGATTCGTTGCATTGCGTAGCCTATCTGTATTGTGACGTTTCCAACAATGGGAGTTTCTTGAGGTTTCTTTCAAGAGTTGCCGAAATATAGGTTTTTACAATTTTAAAATGTTATGGGGTAACAAATTCTATTGAGCTTTGTAAACTGGTACGTACTGGTGGCTTTAGGAGGAAAAATTAACTCTGAAATCAATAACATCATTGCGATATGCCTCTTGAAATTTAGAACCTCGATCGAAAAAAAAAAACCATACCATGTATAGATTTGTGTGTTGACTGCTTACTGCACTCAATATATGTTCCTCTGTACTACATGAAGCAAGCTAACCTTGAGCACCAAATTGCAGATGCCATAACAAATGCAGACAGTATTTTTTATGAACAAGATTTTCATTTTACACTGTACAGCTCATATTTCCGATCATTCTTAACTCATCCACGCATTACACATCAACAACGAAACAAAACAGATCAATTCAACTTTTAACAGCAGACCGCATGCGCATACATGGGCAGTTGTCAATCACAAAACTCATCGCAACACTAATCGAGGTCAGCTTGTGCGTGGTTTGAAGGAATTTTAAACTCATCGCACTCTTCGGAACACATCGAAACTCGTCGAGTTCCGCTGCCGATGAGTTGCACTGTCAACTACGACGGGATAGTACTAGACTAAGGGGGGAATTTCCCCCCCCCCCTTAATTTTTGAGCTGGTGCCAACCCTGGTGCAGTGAGTAGCCTACTGTATGCCGCCTACTGTATGCTACCCACAGTGTTGGTCTGTCCATGGAAGCAGTACTTCCATGGTATGTCATTGTAGTATCTACCCCCTGGTAGTACCCAGTGCACAGTGGTTATGCAACACAGTATTGATCGAACTTCTTGGGTTTCAGTCTAGGCTTTCAGTTTTATGACTACTAGAGTACACCCCCTACCCACACACACACATGAATGAGATAACACATGAATATTTCATTTTATGGTAGTTTACTTACAAAATTGGATGCAGACCTCTTTGCTTGGGCAAAGGGTGTTGGGATGCCTTAAAGAGGGCTGAGCAAACTGAGTCCGTTCTGGGGGGAACCCTCATCGCAGATGAAAGGACCACAGGGTTTGAAATAAGCTTGAAAAGGGCACAGCCAAAATGAGCAAATTGGCTGTCGGTCTAAGTTATTTCATAGGACATTTAGTGAGGGGTACCCCAGCCATCAGTAAGGGCACGACAGCCATGGGCCATGATGTCAGTGCTGCCAGTTATTTAAAGCCCTGGGTCCATATTTAGTACTGTAGACCCCATTGTAAAGTAGTTGGTCAAGAACTTCAAAAATTTACTTAGTGAAAATTGCAAAATTCCTTTCATGTATAAGTATTGCAACATATATTTGCTACAGTAGCTTTACTGCAAATAATTTTTTCTATGCTTTTTTCCCCGCAAGAGGTGACACTTGTACATCATACTGTACACGCAAGCAAAACCTACACTAGCGTTAAACCTATGACAGAGTCACTGCATGCTTGGTGACAACCTAGGTACTGCAAAAATTCCAACTTGTTTAAATCGTGATAACATCACTCCAAGAACTCTAGAGTACGCAAGATCAATATTTTCCGAATGCCAACAAGTCTAGCTTTGCATGCACTGAGCAGATACGTATTTACGTAGGGATTATAATGCGTGCATGTATTACATACTGCTGTATGAAACTCAAAACAAACACGTGTTAGCCTATACATGCTGTTTATGTATACGTAATGCACAATAGGATAATGTGAAATAGTCAGGTACATGTATTGAAATTTTGCAGGGTTGGTATTTCTCTTTTACCGTTCGTTCTGTGAGGGACTTGGGCTACAATTACAATCTGAACCGAGAAACTGAATCAATTTGTAAAACCCCACTTGGTATTACTGTAATATGCAGATTTGGGCTGCTGCTTCGAGCAAAATACTGTAACAAAGGCATTAAATTTTGCTCCTGAAGAGGAATTAGCAGGCCAAGTGTAAGTCGGTCAGAATCAATTCAATCACATAACTATATGCTATGAATTAAGAGTCACAGCTTTATTTGGTCATTGATTTGGCAAATAAGCATCATTTTGTGATAAGATATTAAAGGAAAACGTGGGAGAATGCTAACTTCCACAGTGTGTTTTAAAGGGAAATTCGTTTGTAAAACGTTTCGCTGAATTTCAATAAGGGCATACAGTATATGAAAAATAATTTTGTGAACTTATAACTGTGAGCTATGGATAATACAAAACTCAATATTCCACCTGGTTTGAAAAAGGCAAGTGAAAATTGTAAGGGCAAGTGGATATCAGGGGCTGCTTGCCCTACTGGGCAAGTGAGTTTAGAAGTTATGTTGAGCTTTGTGACGGCTCTTTGATTGACAGTTTGAAAATTCAACATATGCAGGGTACAGTAGCTCACATTCGAAACAGTGCATCTGGGTAACCAGTATAGCTGTGTACACTGGCCAGGATATGGCCTTTTAAAAAGGGAAAATGCAGTCACCCCAATCAGAGTTAGTATGCACCATCCCTCAGTTCATGAGTGGCCTATTTTGATCATGTGACAATATTTTTGTTTGTGAATTGTGAAATCGAAGAATTTTTCCTTAACTTGACCAATTGTTTGTAATATTTTTGTTCAAAATGTCTTTAGAGATTTGCAAGAGTTTGATAATTTTTCAAAGCAAAGTTTGGGGTAATGTTTGCGAACGCGCTTCAGCGTAATGAGGATGATCTGTAAGACAAGATGGCGTACATAGGGGCGCCGTGCTTAAACTACTCCAGGTAGCGCGCAAAGCGCGAATTAATGCAATTAAAATGTAGCAAGGGGTAAGTATAGTCGCTTGTGAATACCCCACTGAGTCAGGTGGGGGGAAACTGCCTATTGCCTTTAAGCAATAAAAAAAAGGTTCGTCTCTGCACAAGGAGGAGCTTTACACAGTTATAGGAGGAGCTGCAAGTTGCTTATTTGGGAAAATTGGAACTGTCTGGGATGACAAGAATTGCCCTTTAATGTACCAGGAAGGTGGGAGTTGAATGATGATGGGAGTTGATCCAGAATGAATGAAAGTCATTTTCCATCCTTTGAAGTACTGTAGATGCTTTTCATACTGTGCATTTATCATTGCTGTACACTAACACTTGCCCAATTGCCCAGGGCAAGAAAAAATTGCCATGGCAAGCTCTCTCTTGTTCCAACTTGCCCAAAATGGGCAAGTAGGCATGTTGACTCACTTCTCAAAATTTGAAGTGGAAAGAAAAGATACTTTCCCACAGTAATACCAAAAAAATATTTAAAATGTCATTTCACAAATAACACCACTCTTGAAAAAAGAAGTTAAGGGTCACCAGACTCTCGTGTTGAGAATCTTAAATTAAAACATTGTTTACTACTGTAAATGTGTACTAAACTTTTTCATCTTCAAAGATTGAAGAAGGGTGCACTTCACTACTGTAAACACTAATTTCAAGGGTTGTTGTCACCTGTGTGACTGTAAAAACCCATGTGGTAAATCAACACTGTCCACCCAACAAAAAGGCATGTGATAAAGTACCAGGGCAAGTGAAATTCAGTGGTTGCTCTCCACACTTGGCAATTGAGTTTGAAAGTAAGTGTAGAGCCCTGTTCATTCACACTATATTGTAATTCTACAGTAGCTATGTATAGTGTTTTAAAAGCATAATCTAAGATTTCATTCATTGTTCAGCATTAGAAATAAGAGGTGTGGCATTGCAAAATGCAATGTCCATGCTATGCAATTCTTGAAGTATGCAACATAAAAATACCATGCCCTGCAATGGCCAGTCTGTGAAAATGTTTGCAGGAAGAGAACTTTACCACATGCAGTGATGCAAAGTTTGCTACACAAAAAATGAAATTGCTTTACAGAATTACTTTTGTATAGCTAGTTCTGACTAATAGAAATTTATGCTAAATGGGATGCTGTTTGGTACGCATCATTTGATAAAGTACAATACTACGTTAACTCAAGATTTGTGTGTGACATGTTTGAACCAGGGCCATGCCAGTGGCAGCTCCCTGTTTGAACACACTGTACATACACTGTGCACACAGTTATAGCATAGTTTCAGGGTATCAGAAAATATAGATCAAAGTATTAATAGTTCTGTGGCTTCCAATATACAGTGTAAGTTTGTCATAAAACATGAATAGAAGTCATGAGTAGAATTTTTATTTCATAGGATTTACCTTTGCACAGTATAAATGTGGTATTTGGAATAATGACTTTTAACAAATTATGCAAAACATGTAAACCCGTGTTATCAGCAACTGAATGTTGTGGATTCCTGAGGTGGAATTCAAGCCCAGTACAGTACAGTGAGCTGTCTATATAAATAAATGGAGGATGTGGTATGATGTAGGATATGAGGCACAAGTTTATGTCAGAGTCTACTGTATGTAATGTGATCTTTGTGTGTTCCTGCACTGTGGTATTGTTGTCTTGCTATTTGTCCATGAATACAAGGGAGATGTTGTTGGACATAAGGGACTGATAAGGGTGTTACAGTATTGCACTTGGAATAACTCGTACAACAGTGTATGGTATGCTTCTTCATCATAACGATGTATTCTAATCACAGAAAACTATAGACCCATATGTGGTAGCTAGTGCAGATTGGAATCTATTTTGGTTCTACTTACCTCCCGTATTTCTACTGTTGTACAGTTCATGTACTCCAGAATGATCACTACTAATGAAATCCACTTTAGATGGCACTCTAATCCATAACTTGGCTAGTGTACTTTAAAGGGAACTATTGCGTTTGAAAAAGTAGAACGTGACACCAATGTAATTTCATTGTGGTCTATTCCCATTTCCAAACATGAATCACAAATAACTTGCAGCAGATCAACACAAATCTCACGAAATACAGTATGGACAAAAAGAAGCAACAATTTCCTCATTGAAGTGGCTCATTATCGCACGATTTAAGCCTCGCCCACATGCAATGTTCGTACACTGCATATTCATTTAGGAAGAGCGTTATGCCAGGTCATATTTACACTCATTATGCAATGCGTGTTGACCTCCCTTACCCAAAGCACTTCCCACAACCCTGTCTGCCTTGTCCTTCATGCTCACAACAAACTACCACCACAGTTTCTGCAAGTGTCTATGTTGTACTGTGGGATATTGCAGCCCACCCAGGGAGATAAAGTACCATCTCCCTATTTTCCATGCTGTTCATGTCTCACTGTGGAAGCACTATATTCGAGGTCTCACACTGTGTGCAAATACAGAACGGTATGAACGAGGTCTTTATCTGCGGAATACTACTTGGACCTAATTTTTGATAAGTGGCATCACAGGTTCGTAAAATTTTCGTTTCCTAATAGGGGATAAACCAATTGTAACAGTTGCTGAAGCACCAACAATGTCTTTCACATCTCGCTGTTTCAAAAGCAAAGCAACCTGCTAAGGCCCAGGGGCATCAGTTCGAATTGCAGTAACTAGAGCTTCAGAACTTTGTATATAGTATACCAGGGAAGTTATAAGACCCCCTTAGTACACTACTGTAACTGTAGTTCAATACAGGCAGTATAGTAATGATTCTCAGTAGTTCGTATTTTACGAACACTTTTCACAAGCTGTAGAGGGCATTTGTTATTGTCTGACATAAGTGATAAATTGATTTGATTGGTGGATTTCAAATCAGGAATGAAGGTGTGGTTTTGCACGCACAATTGTAAAGGGGAACAAATTTGTCAGTTGTTACAGAAAGGTTAATTACTTGTTAATTAGTGCTCACCGGCTAGGAATTTTTTTCTGGTTACCTTTCTTTCATCGAAGGGGACCTGATTGTTTGTAAAGCAGGGTAGATTCAATAAAAACTCTGACAAACGCAATATTTCCTGTTATCCTAGGATTGTCCATCTACGTTTGTCGTAATTTTGTCTGGGGCCCTGGGCATAAGTAGCTGCCCCCAGCATACTTAACACAGAGGTGATGGGTAATTTACCCCTATAGTAGCCAATATTACCTTTAGAAAAATGTTCAGGAGGGTGACAAAATGCCCCAATGGTACAAAAATAATCCAGCTGACCAATTAATTTGCCATTAAAAACTATAGATTTAGCCCATGTGAACCCCAAAGTAGCCCCTCAACTTTACTTTGCCGACAATTTTTTTTTGGGTTATTGCTGCAAAATATCTGGTAAATATATGTTCTCCATGTTTCCATCACATTTTTCTTTTGTGATGTTTCACAGTGCAAATTATATTTCACAAAATACACGAAGGAGTTTTTGTGCATAAATTTATTGATTGTTATTTGGTAAGCATATGAATTGTCACAGGATAGGAAGTAGTTCAACATACATGATTGACCCTATGCTCATGAACTTACAACAAAATTATAGTGTGAAGCAATGACATAAGTGTCTAGAATAGTTCTCACATCAAATTACGTAGCACTTGAAAGTGCCTTTAATTTCTTTGGGTGAATTTTTAGAAGATGCTGTTGAGCAGTTCCAGTCCCATTTCTAAACTGGGTACAGTTAGTCATCATGGATTCATGGGTACTTCCTTTATTTGTGCAATTCCCTTCAAATCACACCTGTATAGAATGATAGTCTTACCCACACAAAGGGTTAGCCTTGAAATTAGTGTAACATTCCACAGATAGGAATAGGGCTCTTCAATGAGAATAGCAAGTTCTTTCAGTGTATTACTTATCATGTATTTCAAATCATAATTGTTAGGGAACAATACACTACAAATTGTAAGGAAGTTCCTGCTATGTGAACTGTTTTGTAACAATGTAGTGATAATGCACTGTAAAAAGCAGACTGTAGACCCTGTGCATTGACGTCGTCGTGTTAGCTGACAAATAGTGAAGGCAGCTAGATAAAGTACAGTACAGTACATGACTTATGGTACACATAATGTACTCACAATATATAGTGATCACACATGCTCATACACATCTAGGCAGGTAGCCAACTGGTGCAAAAATCAGCTGGGATGGTTTAACTTGTTAAGGTGCGTTCACACAAAAACCAAAATTTGCTGTGTTTTGTGGACGGGACGCAGAATTTTTTTCCTAAAAAAAATAGGGGCAGTTTGATTGCAATGAAACTTGAGAAAATCGCCCATTCATCTGAGATAACAAATTTCGTGTCCCGTCCGCAAAACACAGCAGATTTGGTTGTGGTGTGAGCTCACCTTTAATGTGTGCTGTAGCTGTAGGTTTGCCGCAGTCGAGGGATCCCTTTCTGTTCTGTTATATCATAGGTATACAGTATATTAGGATAAATATTGGTAAGGTTTTGGCTGATTGCTAAATTAAGTTCATAACTTCATACAGGCTATTGTTCATCATTTAGTACATTAGTAAACTAGTATCCCCATTACTGTAGCTAAATACTACAGTTCTTTGGGATCCCAAGTAGATTGAAATGCAAATTTGCATTTTAAATCATGAAAGTAGGTAATTAGTTTGATTAATGATCTCTGTTATTTAATTTTAGCATGAAAACAAGCATTTTAGCATAGCTGTCATTTTATGCCATACTTTGACGGTGACACACTGAAATAGAAAATTTGTTGCAAGTTACAACTTTAATAACGCATATGAGGAAACAAACAATCCTCTGTTGCTAGATACTGTACCTTTGCAATTGACCATTATAAAGTGGAAATACAGCATGTGGGCCAAAGTTACCCTCCCATGGAATAACTTTGGCCCACTCCAAAATAACAAAAAGCAACAAGTTTCCGAAAGTTTTTTTAAAAAAAAAAAAAAAAAAAAAACAGCTCATGTGACAGTCCAAGCTAGCTGATCTGAAAATATAGACTTAAACCAACAAGATTCATGCCCCCATATCATGAATGTCAAATTAAACGCAAAACCCAGGCACAGATCCAGGATTTTGAGAAAGGGGTGGGCGCACACACTGTCGGCCGAGAGCCGTTGAGCGAGCGCCTTCGGTGCGAAGCCACGGCAGGGGGTTTGGGGGTCCTCCCCCAAGAAAATTTGAATTCTAGATTCTTAGATGCGATTACCCAGCATCTGGGAAACATATTTTCCATATCTATTTGTTCATTTGCTCAGGCAAAAAAAAAATCGTTGGTCATAGAAAAAATGGGGGCGTGCACCAGGTGTGCCCCCACCTGGATCCGCGCCTGAAACCAGCAGGTGGACAAAAGTATTCCCATTCTACGGTTCCTTAAGATGTGGAGCATAATGAACTAGACAGTCTTGATTTACATAAGTGGGTGGTAAGACAGATTTGATGTTCCTAAATTTTATAATACTTACGGGTGGGGAAGGGGAAACAGGGAAACTACATTAAATTGAAGGATGGTCGAAGGTTGTTGGAGGAGCTTAGAATTACAGAAAAAATGCAATTACTTGTACTTTTTCTGCCAAGGTTGTCTTACAACTTATTTGTTGTACTTGACATAATTTCATTGCATGTTTGCATCATAATCATACAATACAACAACAGTATTTAACTAAATGCTTATTGCAATGTGGGTAAAGTTTGGATTTTATTCACATAAAATGTTATCCAGATTGGAATCTAGAACATACCCAGTGGGCCATGTCCTGTTTGCAGTACTTAGCATTTACCCATTTAATTTAGACAACTGGTCATAAAACTTGGTCTTACTATATATGGTCTTAATATGAAGTGAGCAGTACTACTCTTTGGGAAAAAGCTTGTGGAGCTGATCATTCATTGTTGTAAAATCTCAGGTGGTTTGTAGCACATTAAAATTAAGGACTGGCATTATTTTGACCAAAGTAGCACAATATAGTACATCAAAACAGTCTTCAGAAAGAAAACATAGGGTAAACTGGGGTAAAAAGTCCATGGGGTAAAAACGCCCGGAAAACTTTTTGTCCTCTGCTAGTAAAAAATTATAGGGTGTGTGATAGAATGGAACATATTTACATTGAGAACAATATTAGTATAAAGTAATGATATAAATAAAAAAGATTTGTTAACATAATTTTAGGGTACTGAGGAACGGTGGAAAAAAATATGACGAAAAAGTTTTGAAAATTCCCGTCACAGGTTTAGCCTTCATCAGTTCATATTTACCCCATATGTACATGTTGTTTATTTTTTATTTTTTGGTGATATATATTAAGAAGGGTTAATTACAGCATTATGCTTAGCCAGTATAAAAACATCAATTTTTATGTAATCTTAATACTCCCACCTTTGAGTGGGCATTTTTACCCCAGGCAAAATCAACGACCATGGGGTAAAAACGGCTAACAGCTTCCTTCTCAAGCAACTAAATTAAATTCTCATTTATATCCAGTCACCTCAGTAGTAGACCTTTCTACATCTGTTAACTAATAATATTTGCTATTTGAGACCCTGCACACATCTGACAATTGAATTATTACTTAATGTTCTCCAGTTATGATTATTATCGAGATTTAAGTTGGGTACAATTTGGTTACTTCTTTTTATGACGTAACTGGCTTTCTTTATCCATCATGTAGCCCCCTTCCCCCTTTATTTTGCTGAAGATACTGACAATAAATGAATTAAATTTTGTAAATCAATCTGATAAAAACTATGAAGAGCCATAAAACTATTTGCAGGTGTTTCACAGTTTCTAAATCTATGTATAACATCAAATCCTGTAAGCACTTTTTGAGTACAGCCAAACATTTGCTGCAAAGTAATGACTGTATGGGAAAACTTCTCATTTGAATGTACTCTTACATAGATGTACAACACATTACATGTTAGAGACCTCAGATACACCACAAACAGACAAACTAGCAAACAAATGTACAACCCAACAAACATATAAGAGACAAAACGAATATCTGGTGGATCCTCAGCTTCACTTCAAGTGGCTTCACCGAGGACTCCAGAATCAATCCATCTGCAAACATCATGGCAAATAACTATGTGGGAGAGTATGTGGTAGTTATACATAACGAGGATTAATAAGTTATATGATGCTATCCCAGTGTTTTCACTCATGTGACTAGCTAGCACATGCATTTCCATAGTACCATTTTAGTTAGCCAGAACAAAATCATACTGCAGCTTTCAGTAGACTCAAAGATGAAGTAAAGTATCATTCACTTTGCATTGCAAGGTGCAGTCTATCATTGTAATAGCAGTGTGTCACTGGGGTATGAATATAAAGGTAGACTCTAGAGGCAAAAACTTGTTTGGCAGATGCAGATGCAAGTGCCCAGAAAAAGCATTCACAAAGTTATCATGGTTATTACTGTAGTTTGCAAGGAGCCAAAGCCTTTATTAAATGTTTTATCTCTGTTGACTCTTCAGAGTGACAAGGCAATGTGTTAGCCCATGCTCAGTGTGCTGGACATTGTTTCACATACATCTGTTTGTGTCAGGTACTGTAAATGACTTAGTATACATAGTCCACTAGCTCTGCTTGACATGAACAGGGATGGAAATAAGAATTTCATCTTGCATAGCAATACTGCTACACATTTTCAGAATTGCGTAGCAATTTACCTCAGATTGTATAGCACTTTTGTGGAGGGTCCCCATTTGCCTCTTCCTGCCATTTGTTAACTTTTTTTACTGCCACAGGCATTCCCTGCATCATGATCACCATTGCTTTGTATTCACAGGTGAAAGCCTGGATAATTATTAATATAATACCAATTGTTTCATAAGAGTTTTGAATCCAACAGGCCAAGGACCCTCTTCTTTTTGAAAAGACCCAAGAAAATTTAAAGGGCCTCATTTTTTTGCCCCCCCCCAAAAAACAGACCATCAACATGAATGAGTCCTGTGAGTTGGAAAACAGAAGACATGCTCTGTATAAGTGCTGGTATAAACCGTAGTACTGTGCCAAAATGACCTCTACATGACCATTGACCAAAACATTCTGACCACCCTCAGTGATGCAAATTGCTACCAAAGGTACATCACTATGCAACACCTTCACCTTTCACTGACATTGGAACAAAAATCCCAAGTGACCCTTAGATGACCTTTAAAGTCCATTCATCTCCGAGTCCAGTTTGCATGCCTTCAGATTTGCCCAAGTATTTGTTGTGGGCAAAGTCATATTTTTCCCCTGTCTCGTAACAGTGTTATATATGGCCAATATATACCCAAAAACTGTTAAAATAAAGTAAGAAATTTAGGCAAACAATGATGTCATCCTACACTGTAGGTCCATAAATAACACTTTTCATGCATAACACAATGTTAGAGAACAAATACAACAATTATAACCACTTTGCAACAATAATTATTGAAAGATTTTAATGGGCCCTCCAGCTCTGGGAACTTGCATTAACATGTACACAGGTACACGTGCTATAGGTTAGGCTCCATGTATAACACGTTAGGCAATTGAAAATGTTATGTGCCTTTCTGTAGAAAATTGCCCTGTAGAGAAAAATACTTAAGCTGAAACTTGGGAAAATATTTCAGATTCTCATTTGTGGGTGTGTTGCACATGTAACTGACATGATTTGGATATTCTTGACCAGGGCCCTGTTTCATAAAGAGTTACGATTGATCTTAAGTTTGATCTGTAATGTAATTGTCCTATTGAAATCAAACTTAAGATCAATCGTAACCCTTTATGAAACAGGGCACAGTTTGGGTATTTTGGATGCTTGAATTTGGACAATCAGTTTGCTCAATTGAGACATACTGTCTACAGTACACACTGAGTGAAGAAAGCTGGAGCTGGTCTGTGCGATCATACTATGTACTTATGGGACTAATATCTTAGCTCTTTATGTTTGGAATTTGTCACAATTTTGAGCACATATTTACTGATTCCAAGTTGACTCTGTTAGAATATTAAGGGTTTACATAATTTTAGGTTAATGTTTTGGGTCATGATTCTGAGGGGTGCAGTACGCTACAGAAATTTGTTGCTTTAGACACATCAACGTTGGTGCATACCGTACCTGCATGTATTGAATTACTGCACATGCACATGAAAGACACACACACCACATGCTGTACTGGACAATATCTTACATATGGTACAAAACGTGTTCCATAATCTTCATTTGAAATTTTTTTTTACATCCGACTTACATGCTGCTATGTTCATCAGATACGTAGGGGAAATTTCAAAGTTTTTTGCGATAAATGAAAAACTTGGGAACGAATTGAAGACTTTCAAATCTTGTTTTTTATAAACAGTATTCTTGTGATGATTAAGGAGGGACTCAAAGCCACAGCCACATGTGAAAATGCATCGCAAAAAAATGCTACACATACTGAGAACTGCATCGCACGGCAGTGCACGTTGCATGGCAAATTGCGATGCGATACCGCTTATTTCCATCCCTGCATGAATGTGCTAGTTGAGGTTGCATTCCTCAAAATTACATCAAAAAGTAATAACTTTACTATAGGGGAACCTGTAGAATAGTCATCATTTTTTAAAAGATAGGGGTGGGCCTTTTTACCCCAACTCCTGGGTAAAAATGCCTGCCAAATTTGGTGTCAAAAACTGAAGAAAATTCCTCCTTATTTGATTTCATAACCATGATGTTATATAAGCAAATTATAAAGGAGACATGTATTGCATAAAGCACACTTTTGTTTCCTAGAGTCTGCAAGGAGTACAGAGATAGTTACAAAAAAACCTCCAAACCGGGCGTTTTTACCCCAGGTTACCCTATAATATGATGACCATATCAACTGCAAGTGTCTGTTACTTATTGTAATGTGAAGAATACTTATTTGCGTTGCCCCAAAAGTTTGATGTTTTATATGAGTCCAATTCTAATCTTGCACTAATTTTAAGTACTTTTATAGGTAACTTAAGTTATTTTAAGAGGTGAGACACTGAAGTACTGTAGAGTCAGTTAACCTTTCCAAGCATACAAAATGCACCCACAGTGATGTCACTTGCTGACCATTACAGCTTGAACCTGTGAGGTCCTTGGCCCTGTCTGTATGATATACTGTAACTGACTCAACTAAAACCTGGTAGGTCTGTGAGAGCTTATCTAGATAGTGTTTAATCTCTGCCAAACCATTCTACCTTGTTTGGAAGTTGAAATCCATCCACTTATTCAGTGAATAAAAGTATACCATCATAAAAATAAACAGTAACTTAAGAACTGAAAAGTTGCACAACTGAACATGAACAAGTATCCTCATAATGATGGGTAAAATTCTGCAGGAAGTTAATTACATACAGTGTAGCATCACTTTCCTGTCTTATAAAGTGAGCAATTCTCTGTTGATAGCCGCGGAGAAGCTGCAAGTCCACTATTGTTCGGTCACGTCATGGTAAATTATTGATAGCTGAGAATGATTAAGCACACAACTCTTTGAGGAAGACTCCCTTCTGTACACTAGTAGTTTATTCCTGAAGGGCTGTCTGTGGCTGCAGCTGCTGTGCTAATGATGCAGGTCTGTCTTGAATTATGCATAGTTACAAGAGAATGCAATGCTCAATGTGATCTCTCACCTGTGAATCACAACGTTTCGTGTTTGAGTGTGTAAGGTGTACAGTGCACATATTCATCTGTTGCGTTGAGAGAGACTCATGCTGTATTAAAGCAGAGCTCGTGTGGGACAGAAATAACGCATGACTACTGTACATGTTGATTGATAATTCTAACTGCATTATCTTACATAGAATATGTACTGTAAGTACTATGACACTGCTGTATGAACAGAGGGGGAGATCGAATGAATATTTCATAGAAAAGAAGCATACCTGACATACAGTAGTGGTGAGATCACAATTATACCAGTTGCAATTGTTCTGGTTGCCTAGCAACTGATTGATACATGTACAGTATACATTTTCTTTCAGTCTATTCCTGACCTTTGAATAATTGTCTTCTAGCCTGATGAAATTCAAATGTTTTTACCAAAAAAGATTTTGCTTCTATTTGTAATGTTTTGGGATATTTTTGTGTCATCCCAGATTGTAATTGACACATTTTCCAGTAATTGACTAATTTTGCCGCTTAATTGGAATAAAAAGTAGTGAAAAGAAAGAAGGTGACTTATCATATCAAATGCAACCAGCATCTGTTTATACCAGCATATTTTTGGCCTCTTTCTCACCTGCTGTTCAAATTATTCCATGCACACAAGGGATACTCCTTATCTGATGAGAAATACATGGCTATGGTCTTGTCTCTGCATAATAACTCCACCTCTTCGTGTACCCTAGGTTAGTTAACAGTCGTTTTTGTAAGCCTGCACCGTCTACTCAAGCCAATGTGCAGTAGCTGAATTCTTTGTTGGAGCTATTTATATGTTGTCCGAATTTTTGTGCAGGGAAAGAATGTTAGGCAATAAAATGGAATTGTTCTAAATTTATGACAATTGACTCGAGTTCGGTATCCTGGTTTACTTTCTAGCCCTACAGATAGATGTGAAAGAAGGTACGGTATCAGTGCACACGTGGAGGTGATTGTCATACTTACATTTAGTATAGAGTGTGTAATCTTATCATGCAACACTTCATAAAATGAAATAAATCTCTTGGAGGTAAGGTGATGCACGATTAGGGATGAAAGATGGTGTTTTGCATAATTTGGGGTGAGATTTTGGTCCAAAGCAGGTGATTTTGATGACAAGTGTAAACTAGTAACATGTGATGTTCACATGGCTGTTGCATGGTTGTCAACACTTCTCATAGATCGTTGGCTTTGGCTTGATTACCTGAACATTGTTTATATTGTGCATACTAGATACTTAAAAAAAACAAAAAACAATTATTTTCATTTCAGAGCTACCTGACAAGTTGATTTTTCATTCTCTCATGTTAAGAAAAATTGGCCTTTTCACTGAGGAATGAAAGCATTTATAGTAGAGGTGTAGATCTAGTTAAAGAATTCAGGCCCATAAGTTGAAAGAAAGAGAAGTTATCCGTTTTTTAAGCTTGCTTACAGTATTAGCAAAGGCCTACATGTACAAGTTATGGTATTCATTTTGAGCAGAGCTTGGTGTACAAAGTTTATGTAGTGTGGTTTTTACCAGCACCATTAAGTCTTGGTTGAAAGGCACAAATTTGTGAAACATTGTCATCTTTATACGACCTCCTCCCTCCCTTTACCCAACACCACTTCTGCAATTAGCTGTTTTTAGGTCTACAGCCCAGGTCCTTAGCAAGACTCTACTGAAAGGGTGAGAGGGGGTTGAGATATCTTCCAGAGGGGACAAAACATTTTTAAAGGGGCAAGATGTGCTCACGTTTACAGTAGTTAAGGTGTAGAAATTAATAATTTTCTAAGGGCAAAGTAATATTGAGGGGGGAGAAGAGGCATCGTCCTCTGCCCCCACCCTTGCCAGATTGTTCCATTAGATCCTCTGAGGTTTAGTTGGTGGAAGTGTGTTTTATACAGTTCTGTTACTGTACATTGCAGTGGTCAGGGTGTCTGCCCTGTTGTGAAGAATTTGCAATGGAATTACATACCATGTGGTTAGACAGTGCGTTGTCACTGAAAGTGCCCATCATTACAAAAAAAGTCAGTGTTTCAATTAGCATGGATAGAGAAAACATCAAAATTGTTTAAAAGAATGTACATTACATACAGCACTGCACAGGACAAAAAAAGTCACATTCACATTTCCATATTTGTGACCCAAGACACCCCATTTGTGAGAATCAGTATTCCTTTTGTTTGCAATTTTAGTTACATAAATGAGCATTTTTTTTTTTTTTTATGCTCTGCCAACAGGTGCATGTTTGAACTCTTTTATTTTAATATTGCCAGTTAAGTTAAGCATTGATTTTAAACAATTATTTGCTTATCATCTCTCTCACACTACTTCATTCCTTTTATTGTGCAATCCACTATTAATGATGTGTTTCCCTCTTTTCAGTGGTCTGAATAGAAAAGGCTGTCTGTACCGTAAAAATATAGTCAGTCATCAATGGTTAACCTGTTGCATTGTGTATAAAGTGGAGGCGTACATGATAAGGTATTGATTGTGAAAGTTGCTGAAAGAACTGCCACTGATGTTGAGGTTGAGAAATGATTAACTTCTAGACTATGTCTCATGTGGAGGAAAAAGAAGAATTAGAAATGGTTGATTTATCTTGGGAAATTTATGTACATTAAAATGAAATTTTTTGCAGTTGGGGGAAATTTGGCTTTACATGAAAGCATAAAAAAAGATTGTGCGTAATTTGACTTGCTTCTCACAAAATAAACATTTTTTTTTTTTCAGCCTTGTTAGATTCATATCATTTGTATTAGATCAGTGAGTTTAAAACCAGGATGATAACTGGAGGATAACTTCAGGAATTTAAAAGGTTGGGGAGCCTGAAGGATTAGAGAGTATGTTAGTTAGATGAGGTTTTACGGCTCAGTTTCTAACCAAATGGTTTAAGTTGGGCCGGCCACCCTTTTTTCCAGTTGTTTGTGGCTCATGGCTTATTTTCCCTACTCCATTATTTATAATGTATTTAAGTGATACTGGTCAAAAATTTTATTGAAATGCACAAAAACATCAAAGGTAATCCAAGACTTTTTGAAGTCAAACAGAGAGAGGGGTTTCAAAAAACTGCTAAAACTGTTATTTACACTAGCTTCTTAAAGGAGAAATAAACCCTAGCTTGTTCTGCATCAAGACTGACATTTAAATGTATGCTTCTTCCAAACGACACACATAGAAAGCATTACTACATTATTTCAATGTAAAAAAGTGATTTCTATGTTGCTAATGGTTCGCGCCATTTTTTGAATTCTTCCAGTCCCAAGATGTACAATGACGAAAGGGAGCCTCGGATCGCATTTCAACAAATTTACCAAACCACACAAAGTAATTAGAACTGCACACATTGTGAAAAGTAACTGCATAAATGCATGGCAGAAACTCTGTTTGCCCTTCTCAAAAGAGAATAAAATTCAAACCATCTTGTTAAATATATTTTTACCACACATTATTCAGGTAAAGTGAAAAGAAAACTTTTTACAAAAGCAGACGAAATAGTTTGAGTGACTTTGCAACACCACAGTCTGTCTTTATACACTATAGTCAGGGTAACACCTGCCATGAGGTAATGTGGTTGCATTTGCTATAGATGTAAGTGAAGACTAAATGTAAACATGTTACATTATGGCAGGTGTTACCCTGACTACATACACCACAACACTGATTCATACACGTACAGTATACAGGCTATAGCACACTGTACTGTAATTCATTACACAAGCAGGGTTTCCGTCAAGGGGGGAAAAGGGGGATTTGTCCCCCTCCCCTTTCCAAAAGAAGGTGGGTGAAATCCCTCCCCCCTTTTCATTTCCATAAAAGTAAAAAAATTGTCATTATCTTGGTTTCTTACTTAAGAAGAGGACACTTTTGCAGGAATGTTTGAACTTACATAAATAAATGGCCTCTAAAACCCTTCAAATTGCACCTTATAGGGGCCTTGAAGCAAGCTTTTGTCCCCCTGAACCCACTTGTAACTTTGGCCAAGGACAGCATCTATTTGGACTGGGGGTTTAGCAGTAATAAATCCCCCCCTTTTTTGAGTTTCTGGTGGAATCCCTGCTTGACAAGGTAATGTTACAAGTCACTGGAGGTAGGCACTCTTACTTTGCAAGGTCAAACTTGAAACGAAACACTGCACCTGGTTGTTCGTAAAAAGAACATGCAATCAAACAGACTTAAAAATCTTTATGAATCCTATGTAGCCTGAAAGACAGAGAACTTGAATTTAGACATCGAAGCGAAGTAAGCCCGAAGAGCATGATCTGTTGTAAAAGTGACTGATGCGCTTAGCAGGTTAGCACCTGTACTAGTTCCAGTTCTGCAATGGATTAGGAATCTGTGTGCTTTTGTCTGTTTTCTGCACAAGTGGGAAGTGAGCTAACAGTCTCTAAAGTGATGGTGATTTTTGACAAAATCCCTGAATATGTTTGTGGATGATTCATCTTTTAACTCCCATTTCATTCAGTTATTGAGGAAAAGAAAAGAGGACTGAGTGTACAGTACCTAACAACAAGGTAGGTAGATTATAGTTACTGGGACCATTAAGTTACATGAAGCTCGAAACCTTACACATCATTTAAAATTACCAAAGCCGTTGGCAGTGCTTTTTCTCATAGGGCTATTGTCAAGGCTAAGTCAGGGTATGCACAGCTTTTAACGACACTGGAGAAGCATCAAAACCCGTTTCTGTACTGATCGTCATGTCATGTTGGTGTGCATTCCATGTGCAATGACTGACACATAATGTTACTTACGATGTGGCTCTTTTACGTCATATTTGCAGCGCCCTCTTTTTTGAAAACAAGAAAATGGCTATTAACATCATGTGTGTAAAAAAATATTTGGAAAATTTCATGCAAATTTGGGGAAATGCTGTTTAGACTAGCTTTTTCACAAAATGTGTTAGAATATTAGTCTCTACTAGTGGTTTGCTGCAAAATCTGTGGATTGGCTTCTCCTTAAAGTCACATAGGCCTACCAAATTTTTAGCTATAAACAAAGCTTACATACAGTACTTAGCTTATACAGTTACTGACTGTGTCAGATTTTGACACCAAATCACTTCCAGATGGAACTATAGTAGTACATTTTACTACCTTACACTTCATAACACTTCCTGAAAGCTGTAGTCCCAAGACTTTATAGTGTGCCCCAAAACATACTCTAATGTTCATTAGCAAAATATTTTCGGAAGAGCCTTTCATGCTTTGCTGTGCAGTTCAGGACTCTAAACAACACAATGCAGCATGATGTCAATGGCATATATTCAGAAGCTTGTGGGGATTTTGCTGTAGAATACTTTCTTTACCCTTTTACTTGTCTGTCAGCTGCTTTTGCATAATTAATGATCTGTTATTTGCATGCATGAGTCAAGAAACTGTAAACAGGACTGGAAGTGAATAAAAAAAATGTTTCCTTCCAATTCTTGTTAACTCTTACAAGTTTCGGCAGCTGCCTTGGATTTGTTGTGTAACTTCTCTAGTTATAACCGTATGTAATGTCACTGTTTGATCTGATGTTATAAAGATTAAACGAAGCATGTCATGTTGCTTTTGTTTTTCACAAAGTAATCATCGGTTTTGTACAAAAAGCTAACCTCTGCTTATTTTAAATCTCAATAGGAAACTTGTGTTACTATGTATAGTAAATTAGAAACTGTTATCATGGCTATATCCAGGTTATTGTGGAGAAGATGGCACCGAATTAAAGAGGTTTAAGAAAAAACTCAGAATGAAAAGTCAATTTGTTTTTAAATCAGGAACTGAGTGAAAGGTATTACAGCTGTTAATCTCAGTACCGTGAATTGTAAAGTTGGTTCATTCTGTTGTTAAAGGCTACACAGTATTGTGTACAAGTAATGCCAGAGACTGAAAAGAAGGTTAAATTGCATCACAATCCAATTGTGTAGAGAATAGATTAAATCTTGTCAGTGAGAGATGAAGAGGTTAGTTCCTGTTGTATACAGTAGAGATTAAGAGATTAATCTAGTTTTATGGAGATCAAGAGGTAAAATCTATGATAGGGGAAAACCCTATTGTAAACCTGAGTAATTGAGGATATTTACTGTAGAAACAGGTGTTTATTTTAGTATATGTTTAACAAAGACAGATTGGAGTTAAATTCTCCATTGTGAAGAAGAATGGTTCTTTTGACCTGGTTTTGAAAAATTTAAGAGTTGTTGCAGTTCAAAATATGAAATACAGTTTGTTCTGTTGTCCGTGGGTAATGCATTGCATCAATTTATTATAGGCTAGGTTGCTTTGGGGTTTACAAGCTACATGCAAAGGTTGGAGGAAAAAACAATTTTACAAAATTTTGAACATGACTTGTGTTTTCAGTATTCAAGATATTAAAGGGTTAAAACAGGCCTTGAGTTTTAGATTTACCACTCCTCAGGAAATTAAGGATTGTGGAAGGTGTGCTGTTTTATTAAACTTTTTAATAAGTAGATTTACCTGAATTCCCATTCCTTATTTAGGTATGCCAGAAATCACACTTTTCACAAGGATTTGAGGCGAGTGATGGTGTGCGATCGTGCCTCAAAACTCAAGGCCTGGTTAAAACAGATAAATTATTAATCAAAGATTTGGCTGTTTACAGCTGAAGTTTGTCTGATGTGAAAAATAGAAGCATTGCTCACTAAAAATATATCAGTTTTCCAAAGTTTAATACTGTGAATCTAGATTGATGTTTTAATAGTGAACATTGTTGGTAAGAAATTCTTAGTATAGTTTATAAGCTTCCCTTCTGTAGAATTGATTCACTCTGTACTTACATAGAGCTCTTTGACAGTGCTACCTAAATTGACAGAAGTGTTGTTACAAGAAAGTTCATAACTTAGTCATTAATATCAGGATAATCTCTTGTTACATTAGAGCACACTTCAGTGGCCATTATACTATGAATTAAGTCATCTTTTGTTACAGATAATTATAGCATAGTATGGTTGGCAGATTTGGGCTGATATGAAATTGTTCAAATTTATGGGTTTAATTGGTGTTTTGGAGATCCATCTACTGTACTGTATATGCCACAAGAATCAGATCTCTGTGTCACCAAGTATGAAAGCAGCTTCATCTAGACCACCAGTGCAAATGGAAGGATACTCCAGGGAGTTGCTAGAGACTCCCTGGATATACTCTAGGTAGAGGATAGAGTTTTGAAGTAGTTCACTAGGGAAGTAATAACGAATGGACTTCAATTGTTCGGGAGGTTTGAGGAGGTGGGAAGGGGGGGGGGATTAGAGGGTATGAATCAGAGTTATAATCAAGTTATGACTTAGGTCACAAGCTTCCTATACTGTCTGAAATGACAAATAATGGAGAATTTCCACTATTGACATAACACAATGCTTCAACTTGAATCAAGGGGCTTGACAGAGTCACCAAAATGTGCAGTTAACTTGCCCCCAAAAGAGTGACTTGGTTTCCTGGTTCCTGCTTAGCTTTCCAATTACATAACAGGAATTCCTTTACAGTTGACTGTAAGTATTTAATAGTGACTCAGAGTTTTCTTCAATGGTTGTAATAGGGTTGTGGCTGAAGTCTGGATGTCCCAACTCCTATCTTTAAATATAGTATATTCTTGTGAATATTCACGAGAATTGAAATAAGATAGTGACTCCAGTCTATAACTTATCTGAGTCACTTACGTAGCTGTACCCCAGCCTCTAGGACAGGGGTTAAGACACTCAGTTATGTTCTCACTGGGTATCTCCAGGTCTTGTCATTTAAGGCGAGCTATAGCTTGGCAGCGCCTAAACTTGCCTAAAATGAATTTAAGGCGAGTCATTTACTACTCACCTTGATTGTCAAAAAAGCTTGTCTACAAGATCTTGACAAGCTATCTGATGCATGCAACATCAGTAAAAATTTAGGAAACAGCTCGCCATAGCAGCTCTTAGAAAAGCTATTATGTACTCGCCTTCGATTTTCAAATGTAACGGCCAGTCTCTATGAAAAACCCCTATCTCAGGACCCTTTTTTGCTCAAGATCATTGCAAACCTTCCACAGCCAGAATAAATTTCTTCAGCTTTTTCATAACTACAACAGAGGGTTTTCCTCCTGTGTAGAGGGCATCCCACAAGCAAGGTCTTTTTACACATTTACTGTCTCACAGGTGATGGCCAATGTTCCTTCCCTGTACTGAAACATAGTAATAATTTATGAATTATTCAATGATGCTACACACACTGTGCATGCTTGACATTTGAGTTATCAAGGTGTGTACAGTTATCGAAAATCTAACATGATAGACGGTTTTGCAAATAGCAGTCAGAAAGGATGGTGGGACAGAGTTTTGGCATGCATCGTTACAGTCAATGTCATTTCCTTGTAGCTGAAAAGGACACGCACAATACCAAAACTCTATCCTATTTGGAAAAGGGTCTATAGAAAAGTCATGGAATTGTATCATTTAAGGAATAGACCTTATGTAAAGTGATCTCATGACCTATTTTGTACAAAACTATGGAACGCGAATTACGCAAAGTTCGTCAATAACGGCGTCATCGTTAGTAACAGCGATGTCATTGAGGTAATAACGGCTTGATCATCAACAACAGCGTGTAAATTTTGGTAATAACGGCGTGAATTCAAGTAACAACGTGGTAAATATTGGTAACAACGGCGTAACTTTAAGTAG
>WURT03000027.1:155673-171672 GCA_009936505.3 Holothuria glaberrima
TCTGACAGTTCTCATATTTGGTATATGTATGCCTCATATTGAGAGGAAGATCCTTATTGTTTTTGGTGGAGGTCAAAAGTCATCTGATGTCACCAGAGGTCAAAATCTAAAAATTTTTTAACAAGATATCTCAAGATAGGAAGCTTGGATTATCTCCTTACATAGCATGTGGATACATTGCATCAAGACGAAAGACTATCATTTTTGGTGAATGTCAAAAGTCACCAGGGGTCATAGGAGGTCAAAATCTGAAAACCTTGTTAATGTGATGTCTCAAGGTTGGCAGCATGGAAACCAGTTGTACTTTGTACTATGTTTTAGAGAAAGATCCCTATCGATTTTGGTGGAGGTCAAAGGTCATCTGAGATCACCAGAGGTCAATCTCTAAAAATATTGTTAACACCATATCGCAAGGAAGGAAACTCTGTCAGTTCTCCTACTTGATATATGGATGCCTAGTTTTGAAAGGAAGATCCCTATCGATTATGGTTGAGGTCAAAGGTCATCTGAAGTCACCAGAGGTCAACCTCGGAAAAATAGTTAACACTGTATGTCAAGGTAGGAAACATGGATACTCTTCATGTTTACCCATGTGGATGCATTTCATTAAAAGAAAGGACTTTATCATTTTTGGTTGAGGTCAAGGGTCATCAGGGGCTGGGGAGGTCATAGTCTGGAAACTTTGTTAACACCATATCTCCAGATAGGAAGCATGGATACTCCCCATATTTAGCATGTAGATGCAATATATCAAGAGGATAGACCCTTTTAATTTTGGTGGAGGTCAAGGGTCATCTGTGGTCATAAAATGTCATACGCTGAAAGACTTGTTACAACAGTTTGTTGCAGTATCTCAAGGTTGGAAGCCTGGATAGTCTGGTAACTTAGCATGTAGATGATTATATAACTTACCGAAAGTGTCATATAACTTTTTATGATGGTCAAAGCTCATCTGAGTTGGCCAGAGGTCAAACTCTGAACAGCTTGTAAACAATTTTTTTCAGAGAGGAAGCATATATACTTCCCGTACTTTGCCATGTAAATGCATAACATTGAGCGAAAGTGCCCCACTGTATATGGTAGAGGTCAAAGGCCATCTGAGGTCGCTGAAGGTCAATATTTAAAGAACTAAAGAACTTTCATTACAGGATATTTTATGATTTGAAACTCAAAGAAACTTATATACATGGTATTTATTTACCATAATCGGTTGATGTTTATGTTTTAGTAAAAGGTCATTTCAGTTTACCAGAGATTAAAGTCTGAAAAACCTTGTCAGCATTATATTTCAAGGTAGACATCATGGCGAGTCCTCATACATGGTGGGGATATTGGTCTAGAACATTAATATTGTAGAGCCTTATGTAGTTCTGGATATAGCTTAAGTCTACCAAAATGAATTCATCGATACCTCAATGTATTTTTGCATTCTGGTTCAAAATATTTCTTTCGAAATTCAGGTCAACCAAGATGGCGGAAAAAGCAAACAGGCCGTCAATGCAATAACTATGTCAGCATATCATAATTATAGGAAAAATAATCATTGAAAATATTTTTGACACAGGTAAACCTTACCTGTGTCCATTTTCTGGTTTAAAAATTAAAAAAGTATTTTTCTGAACATCTTTTTTTTAGGATCCGGGTCAACCAAGATGGCGGATTTTTCAAAATGGCCGGTAATGTTAAAATTTCAATATATTATAGTAAAAGGGAAAATAATCCTTAAAAATTATATTTGTGACAGTTGCTCTTTATATTTGTCCATATTTTGTGCCAAATAACACAAGCATACTTTTCAAAACATTTTTGTTGGAATTTAGGTCGATCAAAATAGAGGAAGAAGCAAAATGGCCGCCAGTGATATAAAAAAAAAATATTTTAAAATAATAAGGAAAATAATTATTCAAAAATATTTGTAACACATTTAAACCTAAACTCTGTCCATACTCTTTAATAAACATAAGAAAGTATTTTCTGGATACGTGTACAGGTTCTGGGTCAACCAAGATGGCGAAAATTCTAAAATGGTGGTCCATGCAATTATTAAAATTTATTGAAATAATGAGAAAAATATTTATAAAAAAATATGTTGGACACACAGACTCTTCAAATATGACCCTGGTTCACGCCAAATAATTAAAAATTATTTTATAGAACATTTTTGTTGAAATGCAGGTCATCCAAGATGGCGGAAAAAGCAAAATGGCTGTTAATGGTATAAAAATAGTGTAGCATAATAACAGAAAATTATAATCATTAAAATATTTACAAAAAATTTAAATGTAAACTCTATCCATATTCTGTTATATATATTCAAAAAATAATTTTCCTATTTCGTATCCAGAAAAATACGTTGCTAATGTGTATTAAAGATTATGGACATATTTTAGGTTTAAATGTGTTGCAAATATTCTTTAAGGATTATTTTTCTTCTTATTATCATTATTAAATATTGTAATTATATCACTGGCGGCTATTGTGCTTATTCCGCCAATTTGATTGACCTTAATTATAACAAAAATGTTTAAAAAATACGCTTGAATTATTTGGCACAAAATATGGCCAAATATAAAGAGCAACTGTCACAAATATAATTTTTAAGGATTATTTTCTCCTTTACTATAATATATTGAAATTTTAACATTAGTGGCCATTTTGCTATATCCGCCATCTTGGTTGACTCGGATCCTAAAAGATGTCCAGTAAATCACGTTTTGAATATTTACAACAGAAAATGGACACAGGTTAGGTTTACCTGTATCAAAAGTTTTTTTTTAATGATTATTGTTCCTATTATTATGATATATTGACATAACTATTGCATTGGAGGCCAGTTTGCTTTTTCCGCCATCTTGGTTGACCTGAATTCCAAAAGAAATATTTTGAAAAATAAATTGGAGTGTTTGTCATTAATCTGGCCAGCTATTAATGGCAACTGTGTCAAAATATTTTAAATGATTATTTTTCATATTATTTTTATACATTATGATCGTCCTTTTGGCTGCCATTTTGTTGTTTCCGCCATCTTGGTTAGTACGGGGTCCTACATAAAATATCATAAATCATATTTGGAATTTTACGTTAAATCTGATAAAAAGATACTTGGGGCTTTCAATCGAAATATAGTTTTGATCATTTTCTGAGATTTGTTTTCATTTTTGTAGTAATTTTTTATTTTTGTGGGGAATTTTTACTGTATTGTTTTCACTTCTTTGGTACTTTTCCACCATAGCGGAGGGCAAGTTCTCTTGAGCCAAAGATTGTAAAGGTCATCCTTAATTTTAGAACATTAATTTACACCATTAAGATTGAGGATTGTGGAAATTTGCAACGTTGTTGCACAATTTTTGTTTTTTGTTTTTCCGCCATCTTGGTTAGCCTGGATCTCACCAAAGTAGTCCAAAAATTACTGTTAGAATTGTTGTCATAAAACATGACAAAAGTTTTTGAGTGGATGCCTCAGGTATATTTTTTTTTAGAATATTTTTCATTATTTTTATATAAAAAGGCTAATTAGAATAATTTATGCAAATTAAGAGGTTCAATGCAAAGATATCAAGTGTCTATTTGAATGATTTTCTTTCTTTTGTCCTAAGAAACACTCATGCCAAGTGGGACATTTGTACTAAAAATGCAGCGTTTACTCCCTTAGCAACTCGATCTACTAAATCCAGTGTAAGCCCTTTGCGGTGTCAAACCTCGCTTCAAAGCGATGTATCTCCTTCCAAATAACAACTCCCTGATAAAACTGAAGGGGAAAAATCATACTTATGCGCTGTGAGGGTTCGACCCTTTGCTGTATAAACTCCAGACTGAGATACTAGCGCCCTTTTCAAATGCGCCATGGAATCTGCTGAATGACGTCAAAGTTTAACTAATGTATAAACTCTGTAAAGCACCAAGGGTGAATAAATACTAACAAATGAGATGAAGTCATGCATCTAGTGGAGGGTTTGTCTTTTATTATCTTTAACGATGGGAAGTGCTCACTCGAAGGTAGCACTTTTCATGCTTTAACTGGGGATCGTTCAACAGTTCAGCAATCACCATTTGGTGGCCACGAACGACACAGTGTGAACTGTGGAGGCTTCGGCAGCATAATGGATGCCAAGGATGAAGGCTAAAGCGGTACTGAGGATTTTCTAAATCTGAAAAATATTCATGTGTGGTAGAACAAAAAGCAAGTTACACGAATCTGCTCTATTCCTTGCCGTACCATAATCATGGTACGGTATAAGCAGCCAGTTAAGATCTCGCACTCATGTCGTTCAGACCACTTTATAATGCACCATTGATGCCAGCTTGTTTTTGAAAATTCCCAAAATCATTTGCCTTAAAGTCCCAAGATTTCCCAAGGTAACTGAAATGTTCCCAAGCTGCGTGCTTGTAAACATTTATGTAGCAATCGAAGAGATGAAATTTCATTACAGCTTAAAGAGTGCTATTTACCTCAGTCAGTGCAAGACAAGTACCTGTGAACTCATGAAGTAATTACTGAAAAGCTTCTACAAATTGACAAAAGTAAAATGTTTTGAATTGGCTGTTCCCAACTCCCAAGGTCTAAATTCTACGGATAAATTCTCCACATTCCCAAGTATCAAGTTCAATTCCCAAGTTTATCAAGTCAATCCGTAGATTACCAATATCTCCGTCGGAGAATTCCCAAGCGCTGCCATCTTTATGAATTCGCAATTAGCTGGTAGGGATACGTAACCTAGGCCTTAGGAAACCCCAAATTTGTACGAAATACTCTAAATCAAAACCCGCATTTAGTGATTACCGTGTTTTCATTCTAACGATAAACTATTTTTTTGTATTCATTGGATCCTTTAAAACTAGTTGCTTGATATCATTGCTTAGTTTTCAATCTAAATAGTGTTTGTTAAGAGAGAGCAAGTTGTTTGTAATATCAGTCTGAAAAAACGGTAAAGAGGCGATGAAGCGTCGAATTAGACTTAGGACATTCACTCGAATGGGAAAAAAGCAGATTTTATTCTTCAAATTATATTAACAATCATATTATGTCACTTAACTTGCAAAAATTAAGGTCTATAAAAATTACAATATTTTACAAGGAGTAGAGGATATAACAAGACAAGAGAAATGTCACCATATTGGACTTAATGACTGTTGCAAGTCAAAAACACGACAGATGTGCTTCGCTATTCGGTCGTAACAAGAGTATAAGAGACTTCTTTTTGTAACATAAATTGACATGTTTTGTCCTTTCGTCACGTGTTGTGTCCACTCTTTCGTTCCTCTCAGTTTTCTTCAGTATTCCTGCAGCACATAAGCCTATCCGGAACTCAACGCAGGGCCCGCGTTACAATTGCAATATAGCAAGTGGGTCTCGCTTCCAATACAACCGATATCGTCTAACCATATAGGTCCGCTTCCTTTCCCAAAATGAACACTTCTGTGTGCAATTCCTCCATACATGTAACCCATCTGTAGACAAACAACTCTGGTGTAGTATACTGTCTTTTCTAACAGTGCTTCCACTTTTGAAGTCACGCTTACTTTCTGACAAACTAGAATTCCTGCCATAGACCAAATGTATGAAGTTCAAGTAATCAAGGGGCCTGTTTAAGTAAAACCTCTCCAGCGGAGTTGCAATCAACTGAGTCAATACTCGAGCTACAATTAGCTAAAATTACTGTAGATGACTTGGCGACAAAATTGCCATAAATAGAATGACTTGCTCCGCACTATAGAACCTTCGTAACGTTGTAACTATAGGCGTACGCCTAAGTGTAACTCGGACATGTTTTTTTTTTTTTGAAAAATGAGGCCTTCCGCGGGGTAAAAACTGCCCAGTCGCCTGGCCCTCCTTCACTTCCCGCCCCGAAATATATGTACAATATTATTTAGGTCAAATCTGCACGTTCAGTAATTCCACGGAGAATATGCTGTGTGTGGGAAAATTCGTTAAAAAAGCCTGTTGTGACGAACATCTCCCCTTTAAAGAGATAAAACAGTTACCTCAAGTTTACTTTAAAACTTGTTAAATCTTACATATCTCTTTTATTTGGCTCACTAGTATTTTTCTTCACTTTTCTGTATAAAAACATTAGATACTGAAGGAAACACTCTGAGGAGTAATTCTGCGTGAATTTAACAACTTACAAAAATATTTTAACATGATTGAAAGGAGCAATTTCTGAAATAGCCTCGACAGGTACGTATAACCATGGACGGCGATTTGTCCTCAGTATTGGAGGGGACATGACCCCATTTCCAAACACTAATTTACTGTGTGAAAAATCAAAGTCAATGGGGGATTTCTCAAATATTGGGGGACATGTCCGGCCCTTGATCCCCCCGGATCGTCACCCCATGGACCGTGTTACACTAATTCAAATGACCCCGGGGTGCATTTTCCATTCAATTTGCTTCATGCTTCGAGCTATAGGGGATTTCTCGATCGTAGGCGTCAGCCTTTTTGATGTGCTGGTGTGCTGGTCGTCAGAGCTCAACAACATGCATCCTTAATTCAATTTTAATGCCATGAACGTCTGGCCGTGAAAAACTCGTAACAAGGCCTGTACTGTCACGGTGATTCCACGAATCCATTGCGACCAAATGTGTACATATATACATAAAATTGCAAATTGAATGGTGAAGGAATAAGTTTTTCTTCGATTGTCAAAACGTCTTCAAGATTGTTAGGAAATGCGTTAATGTGTTTAGTTTTCCGAGATTTATGAGATTAATAATAATTCCTAAAGCTATTCTAATGGCTTTCACTGGAAATAAGATGGCTTAAAAAGTGGAAACACGTTCTACAATTGCACCCACATAGCTCTCAAAACGACTCCTGAAAATCTTGTCTACGTCCTGTAGGACAACTTAATCTTTACAGGGTCTGTCCTAGAAAATCTGTCAGGGAGGACGATGTTTTTCAACAAGATGGGAATATTTGTCTTCTAGGACACAGATTGCTGTTATGATTCTATGCGGACAGTTATTCCGAAGGACAAGGCATTGGCAAAGACAACGGAAACACGGTCCCTGTAGCACTTGTCCGCAAGAGATACGTGTTGAAGTGTTTAACTACCACTCCTACATACGACACACCACAGCTTCCGTACTCGTACTCCGTACTCTTTGTTGGCTCTCCCAGCTGAGTCAGCTCCAATTAGACAGGTCTAGGCCAGGAAAAAGCGGCCTTTTTTCATGTCAAGGCTTTCTCAGGAGATTCAGCTATAACTTTAACCTTCCTCTTTAAAAAAGTTTTTGGGCCATCCTGAATTTTGCCCAGAATTCAAGATGGCCGCCATAATGAAATATGGCCGCCGTTTTGCATATATTTGTTCGTTTCGGGGGTGCTTTTGCCTATTTATCTCAGGCTGGTTTTTATGAATTTTGGAATCTCAGACAAATACACATATTCCAGTAGTTTAGCAATCATTGTGGCACTTTGATATTATGTAAATCCAAAATGGTCGCTACGGCCATCTTGGTTTAACGCAAACTGTGGTATCTCTTGAACTATGCCATGGGCCAGAGACACCTCACGGGCACCCAACTCTCCAACCTAATACTTTTTAAAAACCTTAGGTCCTCTAAACACGAAATCAAGTGGTAACATTAAAAGCATCGGGTCTCACTTGTAAAAAATGGCTTCCAAAATCAAAATGGCGGCAAAAATTATGAACATTTTGTATAAAATAATAACAAAGAAAATACTCTTCAAAAATATTTTGAGGCATCGACTCTTCAAATTTTGTCATATTTTATGTTAAAAATTTCAAAATTATTTTTGGGGACTGTATTGGCGCGATTCAGGTTAATCAAGATGGCGGAAAAACAAAATGACCTCTAAACTGAATGAAATATTTCCAAAAGTTGTGTAAAAACATTGCAAATTTCCAGAATCCCCAATGATAATGCTGTAAATTAATGTTTTATAATTAAAGATTGAAGTTTACAATCCTTGGCACAAGAGTACTTGAGATCCAATATGGCGAAAAAGCACCGAACAAGTTAAAGTAATACAGTAGAAATGCCCACACCCCCCCCCCCATAAGGAATTAAGTACAAAAGGCAACAAAATCTCAGAAAATCATCATTAAAAATATAATTCGAATGGAAATCCTGAATATTTTTAAAGGAGATTGTACATAAAATTCAAAGCATGATTTCTGATATTTTATGCTGGACCCCAAACTAACCAAATTGGCAGAAACAACATGGCCGCCAATCTATTTAGGATATTCTGGCCTGGACCTGCCTAAATCTTCGACACGACAAGCACGTCAACATGTAGTCGTTTGGAAAGGAGATTCAGGGTAATTACCTAGGTCACTTCAAGAAAAAAGATTAGTTTACTACGAAGGATAGCGCACAGGACTTACGAAAGGGTAATGCTAATATGGTGTTTTCTCAGAAATGACCTTAAAGAGGGATCTGCATCACCCAAGTATGACTTTTGTTGGGAGTAAGCAAAAGTCTCAGTTGGTGTGTACTCTTTGATTGACATCAGAGTAACAAAATTCAAAAGATGCAGAGCAGCTAATATTACATAGCATGCACAGTGTTTTGATTACATATTAGGGCCTTGTATACTCACCAGGATATGGCTTTAAGCGATCATCTATGTTTTTGTCTGCACAAGGAGAAGCTAAAGACAGTCATGGGCGGGTCTTGAACTAACTTAGTTGGGAGAATTGGAAATTATTATTAATAGTAATATACACTACAGTCACAATAGGCTATTGCAATGGCACGGAAGTCACACATCTAGCCCTTATTTGAGGTAATTAAAGACACGTGCATATGGCAAGCCATATATGCCCAATAATTCTTATCGATCATAAGAAGTTTATCGGTCGATAAATCAAGTGTATATCGCAGACTGATAACATGGTTTATGAAATGAAAAACTTGGTTTAGCGGCCGATAAACCTGGTTTGTTGCTCGTCAAACTAATTGGTTTTGCGACCGATAATCAAAGATAAACGATTTAGTTTAATTGTCGATAAACCAAATTTCTTGAATTATTTGGCAATTGGCAGTGATAAACCAAGGCTATCAACCAATAAGCCAGGCCGATGGGTTCAGTATGTAACATGGCCTTGGCACGTTACACATGTCAAGTGATATGAAATATGTGTGTTAATTAGCATAATACTGTATATCCTAGTACGTACAAAATAGTATGTGCATACATGTCTACGTAGCCAACAGTACGTACATGTTTAAGCTTAGACTTGACTAAGCATATAAGCCTTACACAGTACATGCTGTCAATATGCTCAAACATATATATATATATATACATACATACATACATACATACATACATACATACACGCATACATAGATACATACATACATACATGCATACATGCAACCATACAATACTTATAAAGCGCTAACTCCAAAAGATCAAAGCGCTGAAAAACAGAAAAAGAAACGCAAAAGTACAGTTACACAGGTGAGACTTGATGAGCTTTTTAAAACTAGTGAGTGTTTGAGCTTCCTTGATGTTTCGAGGAAGTGTGCTCCAGAGTGAGGGACCAGCTACCTAGAAAGCTTTTCCACCGATATGTTTCTTCCTAGGTGGAACTACTAAGAGAGTTGTATCCTTGTGACGGAGCCTGTAGAAGGTAGTGGTTTCTGTATCAAAGTCTTTGTAAGATAAATTGGTCCGCATTTAAGCATTTGTAAACGTAAAGACCTATTTTACATTTAATGCGTTTTTCGATCGGAAGCCAGTGAACTTTTTCATGAATGGTGAAGGACTATCGAATCTAGAGGCAGAAAAATCAGTTTAGCCGCTCTGTTTTGCAATAACTGCAAACGACTGAGATCTCGAGCATGAGCACCATAAAGGAGGGCATTACCATATCTAATCTAGAAAGTACAAGTGCGCGGACAATAACATGACGTGTGTCGAGATCAAGAAAACGGCAAATGCGACAGATATTACGGAGTTGAAAATTTCCTGCTGGTATGAGACTATTAATTGCAACACGCATACACGTAACACCCCATGCCAGTCATTACACTGCCATGTTATGGATTCTCTTGTGTCAGGGAAATAAACCTGTAGCCATGCGTGCTTACGATTAATCACCGAGGCCCCTTATGAATTTGGAAATCTTTCACAAAGGGGAGGATGGCCCAGGGGACAGCATCTTCGTGTGTGATGGATCCATCGGTCTTTTCTCTCTAGGCCAGATGCAGCTTCTTGATCTTCAGGACACAAAGGGTTATAATATTTTCTTTATGTGTTTTTGTTGTACAGTCGTTTTATGTAAAGGAGCAAATATCAGCGAAGTTACTCCCCATCCAGAAAAAAAACATGGAGGGGGGGGGGGGGTTAAGGCTAACCCTACACTCACAGCATATGTTCTATAAATTTGCATTATTATACTTTAATGTTTTATGTACAGTAGTTTTTATGTAAGGGAGCAAATATCAGTGAAGTTACTCCCCATCCAGAAAAAAAACATGGGGAGGGGGGTTAAGGCTTACCCTACACTTACAGCATATGTTCTATAAATTTGCATTATTATACTTTAATGTTTTATGTAAATACAGAACAGCCACAGTCTGCAGCATGGACCAGACTATATCACCTACTTGTCCGGACAAAAATGTCCCACGTAAATGCTGGCAATAAGCTGAAGTTGTGAGGGGGACGTGTATGAAGTGAATAAAAAGGGGGACAACACCGTTCCCTGGGGGGGGGGGGCACCCGTGTTCGATAATAAAACTCTTGATTCAGTAACAGTATTTAACCTAACAAACTGTGAGCGGTCGGTGAGATAATCTAAAATCCACCTGATCACATTATATGGGATAAAATTCAATTTCATCAATTTCTCAGCAAGAAGGTGGGGTTGTATCATATTGAAGGCAGATGAGAAGTCGAAGTACATAATGCGAGATGAGACCCTAGATCTAGTGTTTTCCAAGTAGGAATATAACGTATCGAGTAAGAATAGTATTGCATCCTCAGTGCCACTACTTTTGGAGTAGGCAAACTGTAAGGGGTCCATATGACTTAATAACAATGACCTAAGGGAAGTTAACACAAAACGTTCACAGATCTTCATGGCAACGGAAGTTAACGCTACTGGGCGTAAATCATTCATACATGAGACTGTGAATACTTAGGTATTGGAATAATGCAAGACTGCTTACAGATTTCCGGTATGGCTAGGGTTCTAAAAGATAAATTGAAAGTATGAGTGAAAATACCTACCAGTTGCCCAGAACAACTTTTAAGAGCTCGAGGGGAAAGCATGTCTGGACCAGCAGCTTTAGATGGGTTAATCAGTTGGCAAACTGATGCCGGACCATGTCTTCAGTAATGATCAGGAAGGGGTCAGGGTTATGAGTAAGCTGGGTACGGAAGTTATGAATTGCATTAGAGAAGTCCAAACTATCAAACCGACAATAAAGGTATTTATGTCATCGGCATAGCTAGTGGATACGTCAGGCAATTGACAAGATTGGTTGTTTCCCGTGGTATCGCAATCCCGCCTTACCTGTGACATGTTGTTATCAGTAAAATACTTCTCAACTTTCTTTTTGTACCACAACTTTTCCTTTCTAACGGCCCTATTTAACTGTCTCTGAGCTTCTTTCAGATTATCTTTGTTCCCAGTCCCAAACACACGCTTTTTCTCATTAATCATTTGTTTGATTTCCTTAGTTATCCATGGTTTATTGTTTGGAAAACACTTAACTGTCCTGGATGGTACTATCAAATCCTCGCAAAACTTTATATACGAGCTAATGGTTTGTTACTAATCGTGAATCTCAGAGCTAGAGTCAATAAATACGGATCAGTCTGTGCGTCAAAACAGTCTCGAAGGCAGTCTGATTGATGGTAATTGCCCTCGTCTTCAATCGCCGTACAACAGGTCGATACTTAGATTGCAAAAGTACAAGGTTGTGATCCGATTCACCTAGGTTAGGCAATCGATGGGCAACATAAGCATCTTTGATATTGGAGTAACACAAATCCAGAATAGTGTACCTGCGAGTCGAACACTTGGCATGCTGATAAAAAGGGTACAAATGTGTATAAATATTATCAATTGATTGTGACTTATATGTAAGTGTGTCTATCATGCACTGGGAAATTGACAGTAGGTCTCAGAATCTGAGTTGAAGCCCCTCCCCCACCAGGCTCCCCCAAATATTTTGAGGGGATTTTGTTCAGAAAGCGATATAAAAGTCAACTTTTTTCCAACAGGTTCGGGCTGTTCAAGCACACAATTTGAATCTTGCGGGGTTGAAAAAAAAAAACTGCAGGCATCGTGCTATCCTGCCTGATGCAAGCACAGGTACCTATTTACAAATATCAAATGTGTGTCCTAAGTTTGAAAGTTTAGTTGCTGTCCCTTCCTTTACAAAGATTGGTAAATAACACCTATTTGTTAATCTTTTTTACAGGAAGCATTTTGTGATATAATTTTTTCAGGGTACCCAGTGTGCAGATGTACCTCAAAGAATTCAAGGTCTTTGTCTGCAAGCATTGCAGAAGCAGTTCTGAAGTCTTTAATTCAAATTTACCAGAAGTAAGAGTGGTAAGTAAACAGAAGTTTGAATCAATGTAAGCTCATGGTACTGCACAACGCAATCAGAATCTAAAATTTTGAAAACCCTTTAAGTGAAGCTCACATATATACTGTAAGTTACATTTCGTGCAGTATGCTCAAATCGTGAAATATTTAAAACATGCTGTGTTCACTCTCTAGCTTGTCTCTGTGATTCATGTCTCACTATTGTACCTTGGGCCATTTTTAGCACAGCTGTGCTGCCAGCCATTGCAATAGAGTTTTTTCATAAAAAATGTGTTTGTGAGACCCTTGTGTTTGACTGTAATTGTCCTGTAACAGAAAATGAGTAAATGAATAAGTCTCTCTATGCTATTTGTGTTATAGAAACTTTTCCTTGTGTAATACATGTCTACAATATGAAACCACCTGGTTTAGATCATGTTAATTCAAAATTGAAAATTAAAAATACGTCGTGTAGAAAAAATGATTTACTTCATATATCTTGAGCTTCCTGCTTGGTATTACCAATTCAAAGAAAAAGGGAGAAACTTGCAAGAATAATAAATTTTAACTTTCTAATGTATTCTTTTCATAAGACAGGTCTCTGAAATATAAAACTCACTGGTACAACACCTGAACACTGCCTGTTAAAACGGGGTCCTCTAACATCGTCTGTTTGGTTCCGTCATGTGAAAGGCATCGGTGTTAGGGTTTTAATTTGGGTGTGTTCCTTATGGCCATTTAGAAACATGATAATCAATTTTCGAAATAGTCCCAACCAAATTCAGCTTGCCCCTACTTATGTACTCTTTTAACAGGTTTGCATGGAAGCTTTTAGGCTTCCCATTTACATCAATTGCGTAACTTGCTTCTCCTACTTTACTTAACACAACAAACGGTCCCTTCCACTGCATCAGTAACTTATTTTGATCAGTAGGCAGGAGTATCACTACAAAATCACCCGGTTTAAACTTACGGCTCTTAGCCTTACGGTTGTAGTACTTTTTATGCCTCTCGGATGATTTTTGTAGCTCCTCTCTGGCCAGGGCGCATCTCTCCTCAAGTCGCTCCCTTAGATCTATGACATACTGATTGGTTGACCTAATTTCAGGGTCTTCCCCCTCAGAGGTTCACATCTCTTTCAAGATGGCCATAGGACCCCTCAAGGTCCTGCCATACAGCAGCTCAAAGGGCACAAAACCTGTACTGGCTTGCGGAGCCTCCCTGTACGCAAATAGCAGTGGTCCTATGTAGCGATCCCAGTCTGATGGCCTTTCCTCGCACATGCGCTTTAGCATCCTTTTTAAGGTGCCATTGAACTTTTCAACTAGACCGTTACAGATGGGATGGTAGGGAGTTGTGGTGAGTTGTCGTAGTGACAACAATCTACTCACCGCCTTCATTACATCCGAGGTAAGCTGTGACCCTCTGTCAGTGAGGATCTCAGATGGGACTCCCACTCTTGAGAATATATCCACCAAAGCTTCTGCGACTCTCTCTCTGTTTCTACGCTACGCAATGGAACTACTTCGGGGAACCTTGTCGCATAGTCGACAAGTGTTAAAATATACCTGTTCCCACTTCTAGAAGTAGGGCTGATCGGTACGAAAATGTCTACCGCCACCCTCTGGAATGGTGTGTCAATCAAGGGCATGTAACCCAATGGGACCTTAGTGACACTTCCTTTATCACGTGTTCTCTGGCAAATGTCACACGATTTGCAATAACGCATCACGTCAGATGCTACACCAGGCCAGTAGAATTGAGATTGCACCTTGTCAGTTGTTTCAGATATCCCTAGGTGACCCGCCATAATACTGTCATGAGCTAATTTCATAACTTGATTTCTATACTTTTCGGGTACGACTAATTGGTTACTAGGCTTATCATTCCCAGAAATTTTAAGATATAAAATATATTTTTTTCAGGATAAATTCAGAAATTCCTCTTTTATCTTTGAGTAATATGGGTTTCCCAACATGTCTGAAACAATTTTTGAGGGTTAAATCCACCTTCTGAGCTCTTGTCTCAATTACTCAGGTGTAACGTCATCAATAGGTACACTAGCCGTTTTTAAGGGCCTCAGATTTTGATTACGTTTTAGCTTCTGTGGACTTGTGTCTACTGTACCTCCGACATTTGAGTCATCGTCTGCGTCATCACTTTGAATCGTCTGATTCGGAGTGACTTCCGGTCCGTCACGTAACTCAACAATAGCCCCTAGTTCAACCCTGGTTGATTCTACCACATTGTGAGGTTCACACTCCTCACTCGGAACTTTCTCTACGTTCCAAACCGGGTTGGGGTTCTCAGGACCTCGAACAGCAGATACATTCCCAATTATGAAGTCATACACTGGGCTCTTCATACACAGAGCCTTGAGGGATCCTGTGAAAAAAGGGCGTGTCTACCTCCACGATAACTTCTGGGGTTTTCCTCACTGTACCGTCCATCAGTACACACAGTTGATCTTTACCAGTCAACTGATCGTTGGAGGTCAAATCTCTTCTAACGATGACACCAGAACACCCGCTATCGCCCAACACTGACACCATCTTCCCTTTAAGATAACCCTCAACCACCGGAATGCGCTCCCTTACATCTGACAAAATTTTCTCAGTTATGTCAGAAGACTTCTCACACGCCGCACTGACTATTGGGATGTCGTGACCACACGCTAAATTAATTGAATAGTTGTCACTTTCCTTCATTTGTTTTAACAAACACATATTCGCTGTTTGACCGTTACGACGATCACTTAGCGACCCATCGTTTGACTGTACTTCGTCTGGATTGGCAAATTCAGTCGCAACTGCCGATTGCGCTTTAAATTTCTGTGAACAATTGTTAGCTTTCTGGCCTAATTTACCGTTCATAAAACACTTCACGGGACGCTTTATTCTGTTTTCCCCAGCGTCCGCTTTATTATAATTTTTCTGACCGACGTTGATATTGCCGTCAGGTTTTTTCCCATTTCCCTTATTTGGTCGAAACAATTTTACACATTTTTCAAGATCTCTATTATGCGCTTCTACATACTTGTCAGCCTGCTCTGACAGCGCTGTAGAAGATTTACAATCATGCTCTCTCAAAAATAATGACAGTTCCTTGTTGCACACGTTTAGATACTGTTCCCGCGACATGAGATCGGATAATTCCTTAAAGGTTTTATTTACTCCGCCCATTTCCAGCCATCTAGCCAGGTAATTTTCCAAACTTGCCATATACTGAACAGATGTTTCCCCCTTTTTGTGGCTCTTCGTGCCTAAATTTCCCACGGAAGCCTTCTTCTGTAAACTGAAATCGTCGTGGTGCCCGATTTCACTCGTAGTTTCCGGAACATTCGCGTATCGTCTATTGTTTCGGGGCCCCTCGCTGTCTCATGTCCATGGGCCCCCGAAGGTCTTGCTATACCGCTGGTTGCTTGCAGCTGCTGCTTGTCTAGAGTTTATGAAAAGATTATACATTACCAATGCCT
>WURT03000027.1:171772-184710 GCA_009936505.3 Holothuria glaberrima
GCAATATGTCATCTACGCGTCGTGGAACAGTTACCGTGGTTATGACCTTTGACTTATAAGATGTTTATCATCACCGCGTTGAGCCATTGCCGTCAAAAGAAACAGCGTCAATTGTAATGGCTTTGTGAATAGGTGAATCAAGTTAATTTCGTCGTGTTCTCTCGTTACTCGACACCAAAAACACGACAATTGAGCAACTTTTGTTGTGTTCTCTCATAATGAATACGACAATCAAGTAAATTTCGTCGTGTTCTCTCGTTGCTCGACACAAAAAACACGACAATTGAGCAACTTATGTTGTGTTGTCTCACAAAGAATATGACAATTAAGTAAAATTTCGTCTTCTCTAACTTTTCTTGTTTGAAGAGAGAGAAGACGCATGTCCCTTCAGTGCCACGGTACTTTGTCAAGTAGAAACCAGAAAAGGATTCGACTTGTAATCTTTCCCTTGTGTTGACGTTTTTTGCCCGAATCCTACTCGATAGCAAACTAAATTTACTGCAATATTTCATACCTGTAGCAGTTACTTCCAAAAGGTATCCAGAAGGTAGGACATCCCAATCCGTTGCTTGCAACAAAAAGAATGGTTATCAACAATGATGTCTTGTAACTTCGACCAACCATGATTGTCGTGTTTTCTTTTACTCGGATGGTTTAACAAGCTGTTGTTCATGTGAAGATTGAAGCTGGTACACGAATAGCTAAGTAATGAAAAAATACCACAAGGAAGTTAATATATAGACTGCAAATTTGGCATTTTTAAGCGTGAGTCACACTACAGCGATTTCGGATCGGATTACGGTCCGATTTTTTTGAGTTTTAGATAGAATTTTCTGCAACTCAGGTCGGAGCAAACCAAAAATTTGCCACTCTGCATAAATATATCATTTGTATCAGAGGACTATGTAAATGAAATGTAACCTAATTATTTCGTGACGTCACATTGACAGACAGCTTTTATCGGACTACGCGTGTCCGATAAAAGCTGTCCGTCGATGTGACGTTACGAAATTATAAGTATACATTTCTTTTTCATATTCATGTGATGCAAATCATATATTTACACAGAGTGGCAAATTTTTGGTTCTTTACGACCAGAGATGGAGAAGATTTTTAACTAAAACTCAAAAAATCGGACCGTACTCCGATGCGAAATCGCTGTAGTGTGACCCGCGCTTTACACTCTAAAAGCAAAAGAACAAAATTCCTTATTCGAGTGAATTTCGCCCCAAGTATAGTGACAATTCACTCGAAGAGAGTGACACTTTACACACATGGAATGAAGTATCGCTCTATTTGAAGTGAATTTTTACTCCACTCCTTGTGAAATTCACTCTTACTAGGAGTGGTCCCTCAGCTCACTCTTTTGGAGTAAATTTTGCTCTTCTGTTTTTAGAGTGTAACCTGATATGATATAACAAGACAGTTAATTCGTTGTGATGGCCTCATACCAAGGGCATATTTTTTTCATATGATGTACTATGTGTAGAAGACATCTTGTTTATTCGTTACATAGAGTAAGGGTAAAAAGCAGCATATAGATAAAATTTTCTCAGCAAATTTTAAATGTGATTAAATTTTCGGAAACTCATTGCTCTCGTCATTTGTAAAGAGAAAAGTGTTTTTATGAGCTGATATTTCAAGTACGTGACCCTAGAATTTATAGACAGACAGACAGACAGACAGACAGACAGACAGACAGACAGACTGACTGACAGACTGGCAGACAGACAGATAGATATAGTTTATTAAATCCTCACACAAGGGAATTACATGTCTGCAGTAAATGTTACAGACAAATAAAACGATAAATTGCACAATATAAAAGTTACAAACATAAACGGATGAGAGTATAGAAACAAGTAAAACGATAAACACTAAAACGATACATTTCACAGTATAAAAATTATAAACATAAACGGATAAGAGTATAGAAAGTGATGTACAGAATAAACACACATGTAAAAGAGCAAAACTACCTAATAAAATCCAAGTAAGAGTTATGTGATTGCCGTACCGAGGAAAGAACCGATACCGGTTAGTAATAGAAAGAATGGGTCTCAGACTACCACTAGGTTGCATAAGCCGGTTATTAAGATGCTCAAAAAGAGGATGATCCTTGACTGATCCTTGACATTTCACAATGACTTCAACTTGTGTAGGACCCGGGACTCTCAGACCGTATCTACTATGGGTAGGTGTTCATTGATAATCTTTTCAGTATTGTAATAACGTCATTCATGACTCTCAATTGTTTAGTCTGTGTTGTCTACCCAACACACCATGCAGTACGTCCAGACAGAGAAGATAATAGTATTATAAAAAGTTGCAAGAGTATCTGGGCTTACAGTGAGAGAATTCAATTTACTTAAACATTAGAGGTGGGGTCTCAAACGCTTCTCAACATATTGAACATGCTCGTTCCAGGGCTCTCTCAATAGGACTATCCTCAATAACAACTGGGTCAAAAGATGCACGGCGTTTTGTTCTATAATCAATTATTATCACTCAAGTTTTCTTAACATTCAATTTCAGGTAATTCTGATTACAATAGGCCGCAAATTTGTTCACTTGATCTAGATACATGGAATCATCATCATTGACCACAAGGCCGACGAGGACAGTATCGTCAGCAAATTTCACGATAGAACATTCTGAAGAAGTGTACCGAATATCAGACGTGTATACAATGAATGAAAGGGGGACAACACCGTTCCCTGGGGGCACCAATGTCTGATAATTAAATTGACTAGATGATTAATTTGACTAGATATCAAATGATCTGGAGGGGAGGGGGGTTAGAACAAAACGTACAAAGATATTCAGGGCAACCGAATTGAAGTTAACGCTACGGAATGTAACTCTTTTATGCACGAGACTGTGGAATACCTAGGTACTGGGATAATGCAAGACTGCTTCCAGATGTTCGGTATGGCTAGGGTACTAAGAGATACATTAAAAATATTGGTGAAAATACCTGCCAGTTGCCCAGAGTAAGTTTTAAGAACACGAGGGGAAAGCATGTCTGGACCAGCAGCTTTAGATGGGTTAATTTTGGTCAACTGATGCCGGACCATGTCCTCAGTAATGACCAGGAAGGGGATCAGGGTTATGTGTAAGATGGGTACGGAGGTTATTAATTTCATTAGAGGAGACCAACCTTTCAAACTGATTCAAAAAGATGTTTAGGTCATCGGCATAGCTAGTGGATACTTCAGGCAATTGACATTTGTTGCCTCCCGTGGCATACGCACTCATTAATCGCAACCCCCGCCATACCTGGGACATGTTATCACTAAAATACTTTTCAACTTTGTTTGTGTACCGCAACTAATCTTTTCTTAACGGCCCTGTTTAACAGTCTCTGAATTTCTTTCAGCTAACCTTTGTTCCCAGCCCCAATCACACGCTTTTTTTCATTAACCATTTATTTGAATTCTTTGATTATCCATGGTCTGCTGTTTGGAAAACACCGAACTGTCCTGGATGGTACTATCAAATCCTGGCAAAACTTTTTATACGAGCTAATCGTCTCTGTTAGATGGTGAATGTCAGAGCTAGAGTAAATACGTACCAGTCTGTACTGTCAAAACAATCCCGAAGAAAATCTTCAACATCAGCTGACCATTACTTGATGTTAATTACCCTCGGCAAAACAGAGATCACGAAGAGTCATTAACCTCGTAACAGTTAAAGGCCAAGTCGCCCCCAAACTTAGTTTGAAACAATAGCTAAATGTCACAAGTTTCTTCTTATTTCTCTTCCAAGTATGTTTCATGATTTATTAGGACATAAATATTGCACATTCAAGGTAAACTAAGCAGATGTTCCATGTAAGTTTTACAATCGAGTGGAAAAATACTGTCACATGATTCTCAAGAGCCATACAACATACGATCATTCCACCCTGTATTGCTGAGTGATAAAATGAAAATCGTAATAATCATTACTAGCATCCCTATCACTGTGAGAAAATACCTGAGCTTTAAGTCCAATATGAGTCTGTGTAAATAACAGGGGTAGCACAATTGGATTTGGCCTACAAGGAGCCAAGATCCCCGACAAGGGGGCTAGCCACCCATAGCCGCGACAGCGGAGACTGGTCTCCAGGAGAATATAGATTTTAAATGGGATTTCACTGAAGGGAATTTGAAAGTTTTGGAAGCTTGTTGAAGAATTTTCCCTCCTTGACAGCAAAAACAAGTAACGTGTAGGGCGATCTGTCGCGGTCAAGATCACAAACCTCACCATAACCACTAAGGCTCCCCGACGAAACTGGAAAAATTCCCCTACGAGGGGAATCCTTCCTCGACAGGGATGGGTTGCATCATTTCTCAACGGGAAGTATGGTCCCCTGCCTCTACCTGGCGCCACCACTAGTAAAGAAAAACTAAACTAACAAGATATAAGAGCAAGAGCTAGACAATGGAGTTGAGGAAGGATCAGAAGATTCTAACAGCTACGAAGTGTCTTCTTGACTTCTTTTGGAGTTATGTCTCTTCGAAATATGCGGAATTTTGGATTATATTGTCCAAAAAAGACGCAACTCCTTCGTTATAGTGATTTTATAATTTGAACAGAAAAACTCGCACCCTTCATACGTATGCTGAAATGAAAATTTCTTTATACATAATTATTCATAACATGTAACTAGATTCATGACAGTTTTCGTGTAAAGTGGCCTTGTTAATGGTCGAAACTACACTGTTGGTGACTATTCATACAGGGAGGGGGGCTTCGCACCCATTCAAAAATGTGATGGGCGGAAGGCGAAATCCCCTTATATATTCCCTCTGTAAAAATTGTGAAAAATTTGCAGCAACTTTTCTTGAAATTTACCGAATATGTTCCACAAAATTGCATCTAAGGGCCTTCAAATATTCAAAAATACCCCCTCCCCTTTGGCCCCTCCCGCAGGACGACGGTCCAAAGCAACTTTCAGCCCTCCAGTCGAAAGCAGCTTCCTGCGTCTTTGTTCATCCTGGTATACGCGTACATGCAGCGGTGTCTTTTTATCGGATAACAATTCCCTGAGTTTTGTTCGACACGTCAGGGCTAGCATGCGAGACTGCAGTTCAGGACACTGATTGTATGGTTTCCGGGCAACTTGCAGACAGTTGTCCCCTGATATTTTATTCAGGACTCCTCCATTCCTACCCAGAACCATTCTAAATTTTCTGATGGAGTTAGTCGTTTGAGACGTAATTGTCATGGATGTGAATTGTCGGAAGAAATTTTCCGTTGAGAATTGTTTTGGGGGAATCGCCAGTCTGGAGTGGGGGGGGGGGGTCTCCGTTCACATATACTGTTTTAGAGCCTCGAAATAGGTTATTTTGGGTAAAACAGTTTTGTATCTACCGTACCTATCTGTCTATGTAACATTCGAAATCTCTTACAGTTTTTCTGTATAAGATAATCATACTAGCCTAGCTTTCACAACAAGTGCTGTCACCATTATGAAGAATAAGTTTGGTGGTGAACAATTGTTCAACGAATATTCATGCAATTGGCGCTAATGCAGCCAGTGCTGTCCTCCGCTCGCGAATCTGGTTTCACCAAAAGCGATGAGGCAACGTAAGAGAGGAAAGCCTGTTGCGTGGTGTAAGACGCAGAAGCAGAAACCAAAAGAGTAGACCATACCCGTGTTGATTGGTAATGAAAGATTGTGTCGTAGAAAAGGTTACCGAGTATAAGTATTTAGGAGTCGTTATTGACAATGATTTAAAATGACATGAACATCTTGCTTATGTAGAGAAACGTTTAAAACCTAGATTGTATCGCTTACGTAAGCTTAATTCCTTTAGTGTTAGCCACGATATTCTTGCCACATTTTACAGTTCCATGCTCTGTAGTGTATGGACTTACTGTCTCTTTGTTGAGTGAGTAACACTGACGAAAGCCATATAAAAGTCTTTAACGACATTATAAAGCGGGTGGGTAGAATACTGGGAGAGAATCTTCCTTCTGTCAAAACGGTCTACTTGAAGTAAGATGGTGTAAAATTGCTGTCGTTATGGAATGACCCTTCCCATCCTCTGTATGACCAACTTAGTAGCCGTAAGATCCATCGCAGCGGTAGAATGAGGTCGTTAATGTCGCATACTAATCGTTATCAATCTTCATTTATAGGTACTGTCATCGTTATTCACAATATGGATTTTACTAGATAGTTTTAAGTTGGTACTAGACGTATTTTGGTTCTTTATTCTTTTACCCTTCGATGTCTTTTATGTCTTAGAAACTGTTCCTCAGATTGTAGGTCATCTTTGTCTTTTCTTATTGTTTTGCCGTTGTTTTTTATTCAGTGTTTTTATTTCTATCTTGATGTAACGTTGTTTCTGTTCTTATGATTTTTATGTTTTGGCCACTATTGTTCTTGTACATTCCATTTTTCTTCTTACTCCTTTTATCACAGACATGTAATTTCCTTCTTTTGGATTCAATAAAGTTAACTCTACTGTACGCTACTCTTCATTCCTTATGCATATTGCAGAGCTGTTTCATGTGCTATAATGGACTTCTTTGAAAAAAATCCATTTTATTTATAGCTCTTTTCTTCTTCATGCACATTATAATTCTGGTTATGCATTATTAAAGTAATGGAGTTAACACTATCCTCTCATAATTATGACCAATCAATTTCAGTCTTTGACGCCATTACCAAGCACATTCCATGCACCCTATGTCTAGTACCGTATGTTATTACACCCTAAAAACAGAAAAGTGAAATTCACTTCAAAAAGGGTGTGCTCATTGACCACTCCTAATAACAGTGAATTTCACCCTGAACAGAGTGAAAATTCACTCCAGACAGAGCGATATTTTATTCCATGTGTGTGAGGTATCACTTCCCTTTGAGTGAATTGTCACTCTACTTGGGCAGTTGGGGCGAAACGCATTCTTATAAGGAGTGGTCACTGGGCACACCCTTTTTGGAGTGAACTCCGCTCTTTTGTATTTAGAGTGTACCAGTTGCGAAGCTTATATGTAGTAAGGGGAACAATCCCCACCCGCTACCTAGAATTACTCAAATAGTCTGCTATCGACCTTTTAATTTTTAAACCCGACTTTAACATGAACTTCTTGAAAATTATTGGCACTTTTCAACATGATTTAATCATGTTACGCTTTTTTCGCCTTGTAAGGCCCTATAAAGTAATTTTTGCGGCGATGAAGTATTCCTATCTAAAACCTTTCTTTCCGCCATTTGCCAACCTATGCTGGCGCTTCGCTAATCACTGGCATTTCAAGAAGTTAGGAAGGTTGACATCATGCCTCACATTGAAATAATCGCATCTGTAAACAAACTTCAAGGTTTCAAAGCAACGCAACTCAGGAAGTTGTTGTTTATTAAGTTATGGGCAACTTAATTACATTGTTTTACACCCATGCACTGACCAGGACTTACTACATAGAGAGCATGGTGGCCTACTGGTTAAGGTATTGGACTTGTGATCTAAGGATTGCCAGTTCAAATCCCGCCTGGGTCATTGTGTTGTGTCCTTGGGCAAGATGCTTTATCTCGATTGCTCCTCTCCACCCAGGGGTTAAATGGGTACCTGTGAGGTGAATTGTCATTGGGAAGCGCCATTAGAGCTGCTCCGCACTGGAGGGATTGTCTCTGGGATGATTTACTGTTGATCAGGGGTAATATTTGTGAAGCACTTTGAGACTTATCGTTAGTGTAAAGCGCTATATAAGAGCAAACATCATCATCAAGTTACAGCTCCATGCACTGACTATGCGTATACTTGACAAAATTCGTCCGGTTTTACCTTCCTTTGATGCTACCATTTGAGTGACAGGTTAGCCAGCTTTGTGTTTCTTAAAAGGAGGGTCTTGACTCAATTTTACTTTTTATATGTAAGAGCATTCTGGTAAAATTTGCATTGAAATCCGATGTGTGGTTCTCAAGATATTAGCATTTAAAATTCTCACATTTTCAACACAAAGTAAACTTGAAGAATCCACATATGACGTCATACCCCACATTAATGCGCTGTTTTTTGTTTTTACTTTAAATTTTGCAACCAATTTTCTCCTCCACAATCTCTTACTATAGGGATGTGATTGCATCAGAAACATGGGAATTTTGCAAACTTCACATCCCCGGGCCCTTTGGGAGGTCCTATAGCGTACCCATTACTTTCAATGTCAATACAGCAGACTGAAAACAAACGAAACAAAAGGATTTCTCATCAATGTGAGGAAGTGATATAACCCCTGCTTGCCTCAAGCTCATTTAGGTCACTGTAGTAACTTTATTTGCTGATATCTTGAGTACTGTATGTCCAATCTGAATGGAAATTTCACCAAATTGCATAGATTTAGTTCCTCTTTGTCACATATGAAAATCAATTTTTTGCTTAAAACCCTTACATTCACAATAAGATTACCTTGAAAGGATCACACTGGTAACAGTGTTTTAGCTAGGGCGTTTTCTCAATGTGACATTTACTGATCTGTGGCCTGGGGAAGGGGTCTAAGGGGAGGGGGTGTTCCCCCTCCCTTTGGAAAGTTTTTGGAATTTGAAAGGTGCCTAGATCGAAAATGGTGCAATATTTGAGTGGATTTCTGTGCTAATGAGGAACCAAAAACTCTTGGTGGCAAATATTTTACTACACAAAATTAATTTTTGATTTACCGAAACTCCACCTCGAGCTCACCGCACTTACTTCACATGGGCAAATTAACTACAGTACCTGCACTGTGGGTGAAGTTACGAAAGTATCATAAGTTATGAACTGACTAAGCGACCGGCGCCGAGGACGTTATGCACGGAATAACGGTATGATTAAGTAACAAATAAAATTGGAACTTCCTTTCTCAGTTTATAGTGAAATATGGAGGTGGTCCAGTGGTTGTTTCGTGAATCAAGCGTGATCATTGAGTTGGTTTTTAATTAGTTTAAGTTTTGATTGTCAGGAAGCCAATTGGCTCATCGATGACCCTATACCAGAGTGAGCGTGGATGAACACCGGCGAGAATCGCCTTCTCTTTTCGACTATAGTGCTCAGAGGTTAACGAGGCAAGCGTGTACTAATCGCTCCCAATCCCGCTCCCGGGCCTCCATTTAACGTTCCCATCCGACGGACGTGAGAGTATCCCCAGTCTTTAGCAACGTTCCCAAAGGCTGGGAGGGTTGGAGGTTCCTGCCGCTGCCGCATCACTGCTCGACAGCTGAGCCGAGCAAAACTCCCAACTTCCTGAATCAGACAACTTCCTTAGTCGGACAATCAGATACCTAACAAAAAAGTCATTATTATTCAGCCGTCTTCTCGAACAGGACGTCAGCAACCCTTTACTTAGATTTGCCATTTTCGTTATAACTTTAATTGAGTCGTTTTATAAGGCGGTCAGGAGAGGTGTAATGTACTAATATTTTTATTCAGCTGCCTAAATGCCAGATATTTTAATACTTGTAACTAATTTAACCAGTGCAATTTTCTGTGTAGGTCACAAAATGTCAAATGGTGAAAGCCCTCGTTAACACGATAACTTATAAAGAGTAACCTGATGAATCGCTCGGTCATCTTACGGATGCTGCACAATAAGCTTAAAATACTTCGTGTTTCCCATGGAGGTTAAAGGTCATTTGAGGTCACCAAAAGTCAACTTGTGGAAAAATTCGTAAACACGATATTCAAGGACCGCTAAATGTAACCTCCCTTGCAGACGGGTGTGAGTATGTAGAAACATGATATTTTAACACCTCGAAACAAAAGCAAATTTTATGTAAAACAAGCATTTCACTAAATGGTCATAAACATTATTTCCCGACTTTTGATTGGCTCCGATAAAAGAACATACAATATCTTTACATGTGGAGTTTAAAGTCGTTCTTGTCTTCGCAAACAAAGTTCTTCGATCCAGATACATTGGCACTGTAACTCACTATGTCTTCTCCAACGAAATAACCTTAGGCCCCTAAATGCGAGAGAAACCATTCTTATCGTTCAAAGCCCTCTGAAGGGTAAAACCTTGTCAGCCTGTGGCATTTAGACATGCTTTGGTCTTTACTAGATTTCATAGAATATGATATGAGTTTGTTCTTTTTTCAGATAATTACATTAATATTATCAGGGTACAATCTGAACGTAAATACAGCTAATCGCGACAGGAGTCACACGCGTCCACCGTACGGACAAACTCTCGAGCTCGAGCTCACAAAATGAGACTTAATATCAATTGCTTTTGAGAACTGAAACAATAGACGAAATAAAATTGTACCTTAATCGAGTCTTAGGGCTCAACTTAATAAAAGACCGAAATTCAAGATTCTTTTAGTTTGGTAAAAGTGTACGTTAAGTCCAGAATTACAAAAATCTATACTTTTGAGGTTGGAAAATGTGTCTTATCTATCCAACTCCCATCTTCATAGCTTATTCTGTTGCTAAGATATAAAATGTTGAAAGATATTTAGGTTAGTACTTAATTTGAAATAGTCAATTGGGCAATAACTTGTGATGTCCGTCTTGTACAATTCACATTACCTGCTTTTGTTTGCCTTAAAATGAAAGGAAGAAAGCAGTCGTCCCAAGTTTATTTTCATAAATTTGCTAAACTTCACAATTCTCTGTATATTTTGCTCACAAATATATTGAAGACCATGCTATAAAAACTTTTGGGGGCATGTGCCCCCGTGCCCCTATGGCATTCTCGAGCGCCACACGGATACGCCACTACTTCTCAGTGATGAGCCGAACGGAAAACTTCCTCAACTTTGTTGGGGCTATTATTCACCAACGGAAAACCTCACCCCTCACCCTCCCTCCCCCTGCCCCATTTTTTAGCATCAGTTAACAGCTTCCATGCAAGAAGTTAACGCCAGCTTATTCTCGAATGATGAAAAATCCGATTAAAGTTCGTAACACTATCGTTTGTCTTGTGAACCATTCGCAACTATTAGGTTTAATTATCGAGTTCTGTCTTAAATTATTCCATGCAATATGATCTTTTTTAAAATGTGTTCATTTTCGAAAAATACAATAGAAGGATGTTTTGTCCTAAAAGGCAAGACTTGAACTTCTCACTTTAAGAAGGTTAGGCGACGATTATTGTTTTTGTAAAACCAATAAGCCAAATTTGTAACAAAATTGTCAGTCAAATGTCCTTCAATTTTACAACAAACTAAAGTTTAATTTAAAAGTGAAGGATTACATTTGTTCAAAAAAAGTATTTCTCTTAAACGTGCGGACAAATATCACCTTATCTGTAATTATCTCTTACGGTTTTACTTTAGAACGTCAATTTTTGTACGTTATCAATTTTTATACCTACAAGAACGCTCACTATGTTAATGCGTAAAACATGCAAATGCAAACGTTTGCGAGTTATACTGAAATAAACGATGGGGAAAAATAAATAATAATTTAAACAAAAAATCTTATCTACAACTTAAAAATTTTTATTACCTTCCAGACAAATGTAAGAAGAAAGTTGTCTTCTGATGGTTTTTGTCAGTATTGTGCTCTCCTTCTTTAACTGAAGTTGGTGTACCATTAAACATTACTTTCTTTTAAAAGATCCACCAAATATGGAATAACGAAAAATCGAAAAAAGACAGAAATATTTTGCTGGCTTTGAAAGTATTTATATTTTTAAAAGTCATTTAATTGTAAATTTATGTCCAATCTGATTAATTTTTTGTATATATATATACATATATATATATATATTTACCAACGATCACTATACTGAATATTTAAAGTGCTTGCAATGAAATCATTTTTTTCATCAAACACATACTACTAGAGAGTAAAGAAACCTGTGCAAATCAAATTTTTCATTAGTAGCTTCTCTTTTTCCCTTTTTTGTAATTTTGCAAGAAGTAATTTCAAACTGTTTAATTTGTAGGTCGTATCAGGTATTTTACTTCTAAAAATTTTCCACCGTAGTCCTGTCGAAGAGCAGGGTTGAAGAAGTGTCACCCCACACTCACACACACGCACACAGACACACTTTCCACGTGGGTAAGCTGCTAGGGACAGGAGATACGTACTCGTCCCGTGGGATAAAGTAATAAAATAACATCCCCATCCATCGCAAGAATAAGAGATAATTTTATAGTGCTTAGCTTACTGATAAGAGATCTATAAACTGTAAATTGACAGGTGATGTGGATAGATATAAAAGGTGATGGCATTTAAAGCAACGAAACATTAAAACTTCAAAACGGGATATTCGGGGTTCGATCCCCCCACTGGATCAAAATAAGACGAGGTTTTAATCCAGGATAAATCTCCGGTTTTCCTTTCTCAATTGGCCTTTTAAAAGAAACAACATTCGCCTTTTGGGTAGCTATCCGGTGTAAAAGCTGGCAACGGCCACATCTGTGGATGCTTTCGTAGCAGGCTGTACGCCATATTCCTTGTTCAGTAGCGGTTTGGGAAACAGAAGGGCTGAGCAAACAGAGTCCGCTCCGCGGGGTACATCTGTGGTCGCTAATTAGGACTGTAAAACAGCTGCCTTTCAGGGCCTGCTTCGTTTAGTATTATCAGATTGTCGTATTTAGTCTCATAAGGTTAAGTTCGCCTGTACTGCGTGCAAAATAAAACCAGGGTGCAGATTCCGGACCTGCCTCTTCTTTAAACTAAGAGTCTGAATAATCTGTTCTTGAAATGGTGAGAATTGAGAGGAATAAAGATAAGGGCTCTTGACGTCAGAGTCCTTGGAATGATGTCACCTATTGCAGTATTGACATATTTCTATTCGTCAAGAAAAACAACGTGTTTAAATTGTTTTCACTAGTTGCGACATTGCAAAAGGGATCAGCAGTGGCGTAGCCAGCGGGGGGCAGGGGGCGGGAGCCTCCCCCAGTTGAAACTCTCGTCCCCGCACTTGTTCCCCCCCCCCTCCCACATGAAATTACAGACCGAGAAAAAAATATTTTAATACACGCCAAATATGTGTGCCTACAGGCTACATGATGATGTCTA
>WURT03000027.1:188993-205762 GCA_009936505.3 Holothuria glaberrima
ATCATGAGAATTTCACATTAATCGAAAATTCCTCAGTTGAACGAATATTTGATCGTTGATTCGACATTACACATGCACGTTTTTCACTTTCACGAGAATTTCTCAATCCGTGCGTATTTCTTTTAAGTTCCTAAAAATTCGAAAATTTTTCTTCAAAAGTTAACATATGTGGCACCAAATTGCATGTAAGGACACTTAATTTTTCAAAAATTTTCAAAGGGGAGGGGCCCTCCCTCCCCCAGACCGGCGATCACACAACATACCGCATCCGTCGCTATATAGTTGTGCCCCCTCATCGAACTGTTGTGCCCCCCTTGTCCCCCCCCGAATAAAAAGTCTGGTGACGCCACTGTTAAGTACAGGTTGCCTTGGCCATGCGGCGATAAGTGGGTGAACAATATTAGTTATTAAATGTGTAAGGATAAGAAACAGCGTTCTAAGCTCAGCCTATTTTACATTCGGCAGTTTGTGTAATTAATATTTTCGGTGGTAAACTCACCCAACAGAAGTTGAAAGGCTGTATGCAAACTACGCAGGTTAAACCAGATAATATTATACCTTTCAATTTCACACGACTTTTTAACCGCAAAATCTCGAAACTGAACTCTGTGGCTTGAATGGGCCCATTACAAGTTCCTTTTTAAGTGAGATTTGATACTCACACAGTGTGTTACAGTGACATTAAAATCAATATCCTACCGATCGTATTTCCACCAAACACGAGTATTTATGACTTCGTTAAGTTTCGTCTTACTTTCTCACTGTACAGGCAAGGCTGAGTACGTTTTTGGGAAAGGAATTCAGTAGGAAAAGAGTGTTTACTGAAACCACGTTATGGCAAAATTTCCTAGAAGAATCAAACTTACAAGCACTGACACCCACAAAGCCCGAGTATGAAAGGTCACTAAGCTTGTCCTTTTTTCCGGCATCCTGGACTACCTACGTTCCGTTAATTAACTCCCGTGATGACCACAACATATCATTTAACGTAAACCTACTGATAACATGTAGTAATATAGCAACCTTGAAAATCTTATTCCAGGAAATCATCATACAAAGTTTAGTTCATGTCTGAAAGGGAAGTTGCTTTACGTTTTTTTGTTTTGGCCTCTCTTTCTCCCAACATATGTCCAGATGTTCCGAATTAACCTCATTGGTTAGGGTAAGCACCACAAGGTGTTAAGGTTACAATAGGGTTAGGGTATATAGGGTTTGGTACTTGGGCAGAGAGCGATAGGTATAAGTAGGATGGCCCTTTATCTCAGTCAATATTACTGTGTAAACCGGCCTCCCCTCCCACCCATCACCAACTCCTGGCAGCGCCACAGTGGGTAAAGACAAGGAAAATTTGCATCAATCATCCAAGGTAACACGTCTGCATATATATATATATATATATATATATGGACATAGGATCACATGACCAATGCGGTCGCCACCGTTTGAACAAATTTAGGCGTACTAAAATGGCCGCCGAGCTAATACCCTTTGCCCAATTTCACGATGAATCTGCAACACTCCAGACAAGATATAAACATGAATGGAAGAACAATATCACAGTCCTTCATTCTATTTGTTGAATATGACCTGGGCTTGCATTCTTTTTAAAATATTACAAGTTTTGAACAAAATCTGTCGTTAAAGCCACTTGATCAAGTCCAAACTTTTACACACAAGGCCTACTCGTGTACGTACTGTGGCGACAATTTACGCATAGGACGTTAGTACAGTATGCTCTGTCCATATATATGGGAAGTCCGTGGTGTCAGACTGCAGAGGTGGAGGATGGTAGAGGTGTCGGAACACAAAAGTTTAACCGGGGGATGTTGTATTACATGGAATTACATCGAAAAACTTTAGCATGAGGAGAAAATCGTATATTGGAGGATAATTATACAACGGCAGTGAACTCGTTTATGTGCACCTATAGGCAACGTCATTCGTGTCCATTTAACCCTTGGGGGAACATTACATTGAAAAAAGCTTTAATATCAAAATAGTTGCCGACAGTCAAGTGTGAATCAATGATTTACGTAAAAAACGTACACTGTTAATTGAAACCAAAAGCAAGAGATGTGTAGGAGTTATAAACACTCCCTTTGGTCAGCTAATGGTTTCTTTTATTTCTCTTACCCAAATAAACAAGATATAATGAAATATGGATACATCATGCCTATATGATCAGCAGCTTACATGCAAAGCAAAACTATTTCATTACATTTGGACTTGGAACAAGCGATGTTAAGAACAGGAAATTAAAATCACAACAGCGCATCAACTTTGGGTTTCTCAGTTACAAAGACATAAGCAGATGTGACCTAGTTGTGAAATGTCACCTGATCTGACGGTTAACTTGGTTTAGAGCCAACTGCAAATGTTTTGAACGACGAGCTAAAACTTTTACAAGTTCCTTGAAGACTTCCGTTTCATAACATTTATTTTCCCGCCTAGAAAGAACGCAAACAACTCTGAGAATTGACAAACTACGAGAGAAGTTGTATGTGCAGAACTGCTAACTCTTCCTCTCGGCTGACTGACAACTTCTTGAAACAAAACATTGCAGATCTGAAGTTTTACTGCCAAATTTAAGGACAAATGAGAATGCTGAAATATTTTTTTAAATTGCTTTCTTGCATGCACTTTGCAATAATATTTACTTTTCAGGCACAATACTGTTAACTAAAATCTTATGTTGCTGCCATGCAAGACTAGCAGTATCAGACTTGCCTTGTTAGGTGATGGTGGCCTACTCCTGATTAGGACTTAGCATTACTGCTGCATAACCTATCAAGAGATTGACTTTCGGGAATACAGTGTCTTTTACATCCAACTTGGACGAAAAGGTTCTTCATTCAAAATCATTTTTAGAATCCTACAAAATCGTTAATTATGTCATCAAGTATATAAACATATAAAAATAAATATGCAAACGACTGTAACAAATCCGATTGACGTCATCTAACGCAATAAGGATATCTCCTTACTTCTCTATTGGAGAGGATCTAATGCTCTTCTCATTGTTCGCAACTGTAGTGAGTGTTTACCTCTTGCAAGGAAAAAGTGAATATGACATTATCATAATATAAACATTAGCTACAAGAGGCTCTTAGATCATTACATACCGTATAAACAATAAAATTAGTTTTTAACTGCAAGTGTAACATACGAATGCTAAACGGCTCCAAGCGCGACCATCAGGCAGACTTACGGCATCAACTCTGGGTGAAATGGCAAATGTAACAGTGTATCATCACTGTAAGAGAATGATAAAGGCAAAGTAGGTCCGTAGCCAATGGGGGCTTAGGGGAGGGGGTCGCCCCTGGAAAATTTTTCGCCCCTCAGAAAATTTCAAGTTTCCATTGACTTAATACATGTTTACACACTTGGCCCCCTGAAATTTTTTTTCGCCCCCTTGAAGTCATTTCGCCCCCTTCGGTATCTTGTCCGGCTACGGACCTGAAGCAAAGGGGCAAAAAACAAGTGTACTGTTACACTGAAGTCCTTTGGATCTTCCGACATGCTTTATACTTTGACTTGCTGTGAGCAAAAATTCGGGAAATTTACTACATGAATGTACCAAAACCTTTTTGTGTGTGGGTTAGAGGGACTGATTAAATAACTTTGTGCCTGCTTGGTTGTTATAGTCTAAGAAACGGTCATTGGGAAACTTGAAAAATGTTGCTTCATGATTTTAGATCGTTAAGAAGAGTGGACCCTTGCACATACTCCATGCACAATTTCACCTTTGGGGAATCTTGTTCACTTCTAGCAAACATCCAACAAATGAGAATAATTACTCATTCCTTCAAAATATGTTCCTTCACGACAGTCTGTCAGCCACCCCATCAATAACTGTTTTTGCCGTGGTTGAAGGTATCATTCCTTTTTTCATCCCTTATGATATTACCTGATAAAACTTTGATCAACTTCAAGAGGACGATGGTTAATTAAAAATTAAATATCGCAAAAAAGCAAAAACAAAAAATGTTTGTCACCTTATTTATACAATGTCACTCGGCTGACAATCCGGTTACACGTGATACACGAATATACGATCGCATACTAGATTTCCTAGAAAACTGTGGTTTGTAGTTCGTCAGAGAACACCACCAGATGAGATATTTTAGTCAATTTCCGTGAGCCACCACTTTTAAAGTGAACATATAGTCAAAAATTTCAAAACTATATGTCACAAAGCTTGAAAAAATGAACTCAAATGGGCCAACTCCCATCTCCACATGACATTCCTGAGCTGAGATATAAAATGTTGAAGCTTATTCATTTAAAATGGTAGATGGTGCAATAATTTGTGATGTCGTTCTTGTATTACTCAAATTACTATCTTTGTTTTTCTTTGTTTTTTCGAACGCCAGTCCCCCGTCCCAAATATGATCACTGTCTTTCTGTCGTGGGGTGACTTGACTATACAAGCCCTCTCCATACAACATGCTATGCCAGATAACAGTAAACTTTTCGAGGTTACGTAAACATTTTATTTTCAAAGGTAACAAAAGCATGTAATGTGAGTTGTACAAGAAGGACATCACAGATTTTTGCGTAATCGACTATTTCAAATTAAGTGAATATCTTTCAACGGTTTACATCTCTGCAATGAATTAAGGCTATGAATATGGGAGTTAGATGAATAGGATTCACTTTAAGTCCAACCTCTAAAACATATATTCTTGTAAATCTAAACTTAAGGTACACTTCAATGTGATTGATTTAAGCAAGTAGGTTGCGATCAGGCATCTACAAAATAATGTACTTGAAATTTGCCAAACCCATTCCAAACCATTTTCACTGCATGTGCTGAAGACACATCGTACGAACCAGAGCCGTATGTATAGGTGGCTCTGGTACGAGCCTGGTGAATAGATGGCAGTAGTTCACAACGGAATGTGAATACTAAGTCGATGGCGCTATTCAAGTTCAAACCAGGGGAGACTTTGAATTGAACGTTAGATTGTCTAAGTAATGTCACTAATGTGCATGGAACACTGTATTACAGAGCCTCTTCATGCCGTTGTTGGTTTGTCCCAGATCTGTTATTGCATAGGGAATCATAACAATACCGCATTTCCTATACGTTTTGATTACAGAATTACGGTGAAGACAATTGTGGGACTCAGCTGTGGATGAGAGATGAAAGTTGTTTCCCCATTTTGTTTTTTGCCGTCTTAACACCCCGACCTTACAGCTGGAAGGTCGGGGGTTCGAATCCTGGCTGGGTCATACCAAAGACTTTAAAAATGGAACCTACTGCCATTGTGCTTAATGCTCCTCTTCCAACTAACTAACTAACTCAAATATCTTATCGCCTCCCTAGCCATTAACTGGCAGTATAGGTGATCAGAAATGCCTTGCATTTACGTTAATATAGTGAAAATCCCTATTTTTCGAAAAAAATATCGTTACGTATTTTATCACTATATGGGAAAGGAAGAATCTGTAAGGGGGAGGGGGAGGGTGGAGGCTCATAAAAGGGAAGGAGAGAGTAACGGAAGCTCTAGTCATAATCTACAATACCCGTCTTAATTAGGCTGCATCATTACATCATTGCGCTTCCCCTTCATCATTGCACCATCACAAGGTCCGTATTTACATTTGGTTATGAAATAGTAAATTACCATCCACATCATGCGGCTCGTGACTGAAATAACTTCGTGTATGATTAGACATGTAATGTTTCAAGCTGAAACTCGTTGGATGTATTACAAAATGTAGATATCTCACTCTCTTATGGAAACAATTATCTTTCCTCGAGTTTGTTTACTTACACATGGGAAAATTGTTTCCCTAAAACGTACGTGTGTGGGAAAGATAAACCATAATAATTAAGTTTATAACTTTCAAAATTGTTAAGAAAACTTTCAGTCAGTGGGCGAAGGAAAGTTTGATTTGCTAATGGTATTCTGATAACCAAGAGAAAAGCAGACACAGACAGATAAACACAACTGGACAAACATAAAACTTGACACAGAAAACCACCATTTGAATGAGGAAAAAGTCTAATAGTTACTACGCTACCATGGCAACCACTGGCAACAAAGATGCACTTTTGATTCAATTGACACTTAACAGGAAATAGTGGGGTTTTGTATCAACAGCTGTCAGGCTGTTGTACTGTATGTTCTTCTGTAACTTGTAGTTCCCGATCACATGGCACCAGGTAAATAGCGTACGATGTGCCCATAAGATTCACATCCTATATTCCTCTGTGTGAATTTAATATTTAATAACTAACCAAAAGTGTGAAGGTTAATGCTTAATATTATTAGGTGGGAGTCTTCCTTAAGCAGATGCATTAGAGTTATTGTCAGTAATAAACACTTTAATTGAAGGATTGAATTAAGCCTTTCGGTTCTTTAGTCTAATTGGATGGGCTTGTTTTATCCGTCTTTGAGAGTTACAACTACCGGTTCATGAGTGGAGAGGAACAACGGCGCCGAAGGCTCCGCAGGAGTACGTCACGTTCGCCGAGCACTCCGCTTTCTCAGTAGGGCGTCCTGAGAGTCCCTCGTAGGGCAGAGTCCCTCGTTTAGGGTATAGGGGAAGGGAAAGATTCCCCTCCGCTTTTTCCACTCCGCTTTCTGGGGCGCTCTTAGAGCTCCCGGTAGTGTCCAAGGACACTGCCACCGTGGAGGGTAGGGGTGGGGAGGATTCCTGTAGAATCTGGGGCATTTTCAAAATTGCAGCTACAAGAATAAAGTAGTTAATTAGAAGAGAGTAGAATACTAACTGAAACAATAAACTTATAAAAGCATTAGTCGGTCATTTGTAACGCAGGTTGAATGATGTTGGGGGCTTTGGAGTGAGAATAATGGACTATGGTTAGGGTTGCATAGGCCTGCGAAGTGCGAGCAAGACAAAATTGCACTTTTATTCTTGCTATGTTTTAGTTCATTTTACACTTTGCAAAGTTATCATTTGTGGAAAACTACAAATCTAATTTCTCTTCGCTTTTCCTTTTTTATGACATTGCGTTTATACTATTTTTTGCATACAAGTACATTTTCATACTTTTTACAAGACAGTGAGGTGGATTTTACCCTTTCAACATAAAGTTGGGGAGGCGTTCCCCTCCCACAGTAATCAACACCCGTGCTAGCTGGGACATCTATGGATTTGATAAAGACGATAATTCATTATTTTCAAACAAAATATTTTTAAAAATTAAAGAAATTCTAGCTCAATGGTTGTAAAGTGAAGTTTCTTCAACTAACTTGTAAATGGAACGTGGAAATTATAGTTGCAATGATGGGGCAATGCTAGTCGCAACCAGAGGTCGATGAGCCTAGTCCCACTCAAGGCAATGATGCCAGTCGCAGTTATGGAATGATGCTAGCTGCAACAGTGAACACATTCCCAACTTCAGCTTGGCTCCTGATTAACCATTCTACCTCCATGTAATCCCTCCGTTCGTGTAAAGGTTTGGTAGAATCCCAATCAAACTTCAACTTAATGTTTCGTTTTCGTTTAATTTTAGGATTACCGCAACACATTCTCACTTCTTATCAATTGCCACAGAAAGTGTTATAGCGCCATCACTTTTTGACGCTTCCCATTTTCTGTTGGTAGTATAGCAAAACGTAGTACTTTTCTTTTAGACCCTTAAAGATCTTGTTAACGTACACTAATATTAATAATATTATCAAGTGGTTTATATAATGGAATTATTTCAATTGAAAATCGTTTTACAGCAGTATCGTATTTTAACTACAGTAAAGCCTGGCTCACACATTTCGCCTACGATCTGCCACTTCACGACTGTTCGTTATGCCGTTATGGTACTTATGCGACACCACTAGCTAGGATTTTGACGGGGGATGTCACAGGTTGTCAGGTCAGCCGTCAAAAAGGTTTTGGAAACTTTCTGCATCGTAAAATGAAGTCAAAGTCACAGTGATGTCAGAGGCGTGCTTCATGTGGTATTTTCACTTTCACCCCGAGGTCAAGAGAAGACTGATAAAAGTTTCACTCGCCCAAAAAGTTTGGTTCGCCAATTCACTTCAAGATCACCCAAATACCATGACTACTTAAAATATACCGAGTTATTAGCCAAGGGAAAGCATGGATTGAAAAATATCACAACGAGATAGAAGGACATGATTTTTCCGTTGAAAACTTTTTCATCGATTTTCTCCATAATCCAGTTTGGTAACTGACATTTTACAGCATAAATCATCGTTAACCTGTTTGTGAACATGTCACAGAACACGGTACTCAAACGTATGTGAATTCGAGGTCTGAATGCAACCAATCACGGTAGCTTGCCTTTGATAAATAAATATATAGATCACTCCCTTTGCTATATCTTCAGTGTAAACTAGTCTCAACACATTCTGTCCCTGACGTCGAACTGAAGTGCCACCCTCTTATAAGAGTTACTCTTACTACGTACAATATTGTGCTACACACAATGGTATTTTTAAAGATTACTGCATTTCGGTTACGATTTATCATGTCGCTTGAGATGTCGCTGGCACGAGGTCGTGCATTTTTTTTTTTTTTTTTTTGCATTTCCTGCCACGTATGTTTACACATCGCGGGGAAATCAAACCACGTGGTTAAGAAAACAAGCTCATCGCAAAACAGTGTAACTAGCTATACCCTGATAAGTTGTACAATTACTTCTCTTGAAATTTCGTTACATTTGAAAAATTACCATAGTCTGAAGCTAGTATGACCATAACACGTCATTTTATGGAGTATGGAGAAGAACGTTACACGCCTCGCTTGTACATATGCGGCCATAAAGATCTGATCAATGCTCGGAATACCCGTAAATCCTTCTCACCCTTCAAAATTTGTCATTCACCTTTTCTTTACAAATTACATCAAAGGACGACAAGGTCTTCATTTTACCAGAATGTTTGAAAGAAAAAATTATCAAAGGCCCCTCAGTGTCACGGTCGTGGACGAGTATTCCTGTCTTTAAATTGATTTTTGTCTACTGAAACCCCGACTTTTCAACAGAGATCGATTGAAGAAGAGCGAAGTAAAGACGTTTAAAACATCTTGATGGTCAAATATTATGGTTTTCCTTCGAGGTGTTCTCCCGAGCAATGGAACTTAAAATGAATTTTCACTGAAAGCAATTTCCGTAGACCAAGGAAGTAAAGATTTTAACCCATTTGGAATTGAGAAAGTGTCTTGGGTTTTCAGTCAGTTTTCTGTAAAGAAGTTATGTTGGCCATATTATGAATGAAAGCATAGGCGTATAACTTGAGCGCATGCAGGTTTCGCCCCTTCTCCAACAAAAAATGTCAATTTCAGTTCACTAAAATTTTTGCGACAAAGTTCATGTCATGGCAGTTTGCCAAAATTGGACATTTTAGGGCAATCACCTTTTATTCAACTTGTAATGTCTTTCCATACACCTGAAGTGTGAAATTCATATGTAATTTCTCTGATAGAACGTTGTAGTAACCTCAATGTTATCGATGTGGATTTTTTTAAAACAAGATTCGAATAATATGCAGATATTCACAAAAACCTACAAAAATGCCTAAGATACCGACACCATTCTCCTTATTTAAAAATTTATATAGCCTAAGCAACAAATTGAAATTACGTTTGGATGTTCAAATCTTTACAGCGTGCATATTGCCATAACAACGATGCAGGGAAGTATCATTTCTCTTTTCTAGGAAGTTAACAACTGGATAATCCACACCCGGGCAATAGTACATATCTATTCCGTTTATTGACGAAGGTGACACTTGGTAATAGCTAGGCGAAGCCATTTTTTAATGAGCCATGAATAACTCACTGGTACTACTTAAAGACTGTTACGTAACAGACAAACACAAACTCTAGACATAAATGCACCGCATTCGTGAAAATCGGTGTCAGTTCGTTGTAGTTCCAGATTCTGAGAAATTAGAAGAGACAAAGAGAGCCCTTAAACCTTGTGCAATCTCGGGGCTGCCTCCGTATGCTGTTAAGTGGTAATGACTTTGATCACACTATGTAATAGATTCAGGAATAAATTCAATTCTATTCAAATTTCTTCAATTTTCTTCCTGATACATATATTAAGAACTTTTTAGCAATGCAAAAATACGAGGGCATGTAAGGGTTCGGGGAGGGGGGAGGCATTCATGGGTATGTAGGTTTATCCTAAGCCTCTCATAAATCTGCAGTACTGTGAAAGATTTGAGATCTTATGTATTTCCCAAGCAGATAAGTTCATCCAAGTTGATTTTATCCCATAAAATGTAGAGATATTGATATTTTTGGAAAGGACAGGTTGGACAAATCTGCTTTTAAAAACTAGTCAATGAACCCCACCTCCTTCCGAGGAACACGACACTATATACATGTAAACTGAAATGGACTTTCACATGAATACATTCTAATTTTTCGTATAGTATCTGTTCCCTATTGCCCCAAAAGACTGTCCACATAAACAGTGCCGGCTGTGGCGGAGCTACCATGTGGTCAGAGGGGGTGGTCGCCCCCTGACGGACTCAAATCACTCATCGGCGCCCTTTTTAGGTTTTTAACCATATTAAGGCATAGGGTATTTCACTACGTAGAAGCGCCCCTACAGACCATTCTCGCCCTCTCTGAAAGAATTCTCTTGCTCTACCTACTTCGAAGCGCCCATGCAGGCCATTCTCGTCCCTTCTGACCGAATTCTCTTCCTCCACCACTGAGTACCGGTAGTGGCCATACCCGGCCTCGGGGAAAGTTACCTGTCCTAGCCTATTGCATAAGGAGACTTATCTTTTTGATCTACTTCACCTGATCAGCGCTCTCAAAATCGTTTCCCACCTACCGTTTTTGGCGTGAAAAGTTAGCAAAATCTTCTCTTAAGAGTTGAACATTTTGCTTCAGAATCGGGGTTATAGTTTTGAAAAATTTTGCCTTTACCTGGCTAAGGAGAATCAGGGAGTTTCAACATTCTGTTGCAACTCCCTGGGAGGATCATGGGCTCTAATCTGCGTTCAAGGCAAGAAAAAACTATTCGGACATCGTATTCGGAAATTACGTCGCATCATTGATATCCAAGAATCTAAATGTGGATAATATCCGTCCTGCAACAGACTCGTCTCCTGCACCCCCCCGAATCCTTTGCCCATATCGATTGCTACTGAGAACACTTTCCTCCTTCAAAATTAAGGAATATGGATGAAACGTTCTTAATTTGTAGCTTTTAGGAACGATAACGCATCTTAAGTTGAAGCTTTGTCTTTGCTCCGGAGAGGACGGACGATAAATACGCATTCTCATTGCGGGTCACAGGTCAGGGTTGATAAAGAGAATTAATTTGTTCGAAGGTTCCAGGGCAATGTCCAAGAAAAGATAGGGGACCCAGTCCCTTAGATAAATAAGCATAAATGTAATACTTGGGTGATGTATTTTGGAGTGAACGAATTGTTAAGTCAATCCTATTATTAAAACATCACTGTACTTAACCAAATGTAAAGAAGATGTCTTTTGCCATCTCCTCCCACCCACGAAGCCTTGACGTAGTAAGCATCCTCCTTCCCTAAATCCCAGAGGCTAAATTCATTGCAATGTAAGGAGATTTGGTTCTAAAAACGCTTATTAATGTGCCCTTTCATAATGCTTCGAATGACATGATGTTCTTCAGTACTATAGGCTCATTGAGCACCGTTTGGTGTTATCGTTGCCAGGAAACGCATACCTTTGTTTTGTTCGATAAAAGAAGGATAACGCTGTGAACATAATTTTGTCATTTTAGCCCTATTGATTAGAACAAGAGATAAATATACTTACTCCGTGGGTTAGCGTTAATTTGTTATAGTATATTACTACTGTTTTGGGTTACTGTCAAAGCGCTTATTTCACTTTCAAATGTATCCAGGTTTCCACAAACGATTGTTTATCATATATTCCTAACATAAAATGGCACAGGTTGCAATCAGACGTCCTATCAAAGAGCTAAAGATATTCATGCTACCTTTTGACGTATTCAAGCTAGCATCCATACATCGGCACAAAATAAACAGCGGTAAAACAGCCATAAATCAAAAAGAACTTCAATTTATAAAAGAAAGATAATAAAACAAATGATATCGTGATCAATCTTGAACGTGGCACGCTCAAATAATGTAATTCGAGAATCATGTAAAACATGGCATAATCAGTCAAGCGTACATCCATATCATCAGCCCGGGATGTTATTTGCCCAGCGATAAACAAGTCGTGTTGCTCCGTTCCTCTCGAAAAGCCTTTACTAAGCACATACGAGGGGTGGTTGATTGGCATGTCATGACCGTGGCGAGGACTGATTGCCTCGTCATGACTTGGTACGAAAACTCATTAAAGAATCAAATCCTCGTCACAAATCATTCTAAAAAAAATGAGTCTTACATTTAAGCCCTTTCTTTAATCTCAACATTTGTCCTTTGCACCTTCAACGAACCTTATACATTATCTGCCCTTACCAAAAAATCTGCCTTATAACCTCCGACAGTTTGAGAACTCATTAAAGTTGCATTTCCGTACAACCACTCTGTGGGGCCATGTGCTGTGCATTTTGACTGATTTGTGTACATGTCATTGTACAAATGACCAATCAAAGTGCCCGCCTTATCTTGTCCATTAATGGAAGTATAGGAATATTCATCTCTTTATAAAATGAAATGTGGACCGTACACAGTTTGACCCTAAAAGAGATATTTGAGGCTAAATAATCTTCAAAATTATTTTTCCTGATAAATGGATATGTTTTAAGTGTATATTAGCTATCATAGACAGTGTTTTTACGTATAGGAATATATAAAACGCTCTTTACAGGAAGTGACAAGACTGTAAAGTCATTAAACTACAAATTGTCTTGTTAAGGGGCTTATTAAGCTGGTTCGCAAAATGCAGGATATTTTTCACAGCTGTTGAGATTTACTCACATCTTGCTGGTACATGATAAGAGATTCTGCACATCTGACTCACAACCATAGGCGTAGGAAGCTGTACGAGACGGGGGGGGGGGGCTGAACCTTGTTTCAGATCGCCGTCATGGGGGAGGGGTCTAAGGGGAGGGGTATATTTGGATATTTTGGATATATTTGGATATTGGATATTTAAGGCACCTTAGATGCAATTTGGTGTATCATTTTGCAAAAAATTAAGATAAATTACTGCAAATTTTTACTTTTTTACAGGAAATTTTTCGACAATTTTTTTGGAAAATTTTTGGATATTTGTGGGACCTTAGGTGCGTTCTGGTGCATTATTTTGGAAAAATTTTAAGGTAAATTACTGCAAATTCTTGACACTTTTGACAGAAAATTATTCACCAATTTTTTTCGAAAATCTTTTGGATATTTGAGGGATCTTAGATGCAACTTGCTGCATCATTTTGGACAGATTCTAAGATAAATTACTGCAAATTTCTCACATTTTTTTAGGAAACTTTTGACCATTTTTTGGGAAAATTTTTTGATATTTGAGGGACCTTAGATGCAATTTGGTGCATCATTTTGGACAAATTTAAAGGTAAATTACTGCAAATTTTTTTATTTTATTTACAGACGAGGCAAGTAAGGAGTTTTCGTCCTTGGAAAGTGGGGCTGAAGCATACTTCCGCCCCCAGTCCCCCGCTTCCTACGCCCTTGCTCATAACTATAGACAGATAGAACGGCAATGATAGGGTAATAAATGTTTAAAATCATTTATTACGAATTCGTGAACAGACATTTTTACCATTAGGTAGCAATCATGTGCAACCCCTGTCCACAAAAACAATTTCTCACATTATCGGTAACAGGAAGTGTTACATCAGTAATGATTCTAATTAGAAGCATTTTCTTGCAATGATGTCCTTAAATTTCGGTACAAAAATAATCGATATCAACTCAATAAACCCCTTTAAAATCAAAACCTCTAACTGGAAAACTGCATTATTATGGAAATAAACTGCCGTAGTATTAAAGAACTTACAGTGTAAGGGAATAAGGGAACACAATCCAGTGAGCCACAACTGGAAAAAAGGCCGTGGCCGGCTCGACTTGAACCAATTGGTTGGAAACTGGGCCGTTAAACCTCATCTAACTATCTAACTAACAGTGTAATGCACTATTTACTTGTACCGCTACTGCTTAAACATCTACAAAATATCCCCAGAAAATTAATGTGCCATGTAATGTACGCTCACAGATCTAGAACGGCTTTCAAAGGACTTAGTCTTATTATTCATTCTGGCATTTTGTCAACCGAATACTGTCTATTCTAGCTTATCCTAATAGTGCATTCCCGTTCCGCGAAAGACGACACACGCAGATATACACCTAGGGCAATCCATATTCTACAAATGATATGGAGACGGAGAATAGTGCTTGTCACATTATAGTATTACCATGGAAGTTACTATCTATCGCCTCCGTAAGACACTGTAGATAGCGTGTAAACAGAGGCTCTAATTGCATCTCATTTTGGTAAACAGTCTGCAGTGAGAGTCATGCCTTATATCATCTGAGTTCATCAGCAATCATATAAGAGGGAGAACGTTTGCAGTGTTCAGTACATTGCACAGTTGCACAGGAATTGAACAAGGCATAATTTACGTAATGAGAGTTATGGTTAAATATTTACACGATGGAATCTCCATGCGATTACAGAATATCACATTTGGTCGAGCTAAAAAATAGAAAGCATCAGAATCGTCTGACGTTTGGTGCGAAAAGTCTGTGATTGACACTACACTCGAACCTGTTAAAAATTGTAAGAAAAGGGAATAAAATGCAAATAAATGAGTCTGTTGAGTAGGGTCTTTCCCAAGCAAAATACTGGTGTTTTGCGTGAACTTTCCAAATAATTTTGCCGAAGTATTCTATGAAACTCTGCAAGAGAGTGTAGTGACCATTGCACAAGCAGGTATGTCCTGCCTGTTGCCTGGCGAACAGGGCCACCTATTTACTTGCGAACAGAAAGCAACAGGAGCTGGTTAGTTAGTTAGATAAAGTTTTACGGCCCAGTTTGTACAAGAGCTGGCTACTTTGTTTAATTGTGGATGACATTTCAAATAAAAATATTAAAATAATGTGGGTCTTGGGTGAAACTGACCGTTCCCTTTGTTATATACCATTATTTGGGTGTATCTTTCACCGTTCATTTCAAAATGAAAGTACCACTATTTCTGTTTCTATTTTTTGTAGTAAGATATTAAAACAGATCTTTCAATCAAGAAGATTGAGAACGTAGGTCTTTGAAAGAACGAGAGAAAAGTCAAGTCGACCAAAAGTTATTTCAATAGCAACGGATATTTATCAGTCGAAAAAGGATTTTTTCAAATTAACATTTGGGATGGGCTGTAGGAAGGTGGGCCTTGTGCCGTAGAGGCTGAGGTTGTAAAGATTACCTTGTTTTGTATATCCCGGAAGCAATTTCCTTTTCCGTTTATCCTTGTATCAGTTTGCGCATATGGTAGGAATCATTGCGTATATTCCCTTTGGTAATTTTGTATACAGCTATGATTACATTACGACAGTATCTCAGCTGACCTTCTTTCTGGACAGGATATAGTCACCAGGCAAAGGTGTAGAAATATCTCTATTGCGTGATTGCAGCAGCGTGTATTAACTCATAATATCGAGCCACTACATGGGTCAGTGCCCCGGTATACCTGTGATCGATACTTGGTTTGAAAAATCGATTTAAAGAAATACACGGAAACCAAGAAAGAGAAAACTGACATGTTTTCATTGACGCTCCATTGGAAGAAGATGTAATTGAAAAAAATGGCACACAGCATGACCAATGCAACTTACGTGATGCAGAGTATAAAGACTGTTTACTCAATAAACTGATGGTTCAGTGCTTAAAGAACTTACTCCTTATGGCGTTCATTCTTCAAGAGTTAAAATTCATTCCATAAAATGATCACTCTTCAAAATAGTGAACGTTTACCCCTGGAATGTGCTACGAAGTAAGAGGGGAGTTTAACCTTTGAAAGAAAGTAGGGGAGAAAATTTGTGTTCACATGTAATGGGTAAAAGAAATTGCCAGTCAGTTGACAGAAACAGCACTTCAACTGTTATTTGCCAATTGGTTTTGTTACGAGGCGCTAGCGGCGTTCTAAGAAAGCCAGCTTCGATCCTGCTACGCAGTTCAACAATTGATGACACTATAGCGCTTCCTGATAGACTTCTACTGAATACTAACACTTTGCAGAGGCTTCTACAACGTTCTAGGATCCCTCAATCAGTTCGGGAGATAACCGCTTTAGGGGGAAAATGAGAACTCACTCGAAAGGGGGAAAATTTTGCCTGGTTCAAAATATGAATATATATATATATATATATATATATATATATATATTAGCACGTAGTATCTACCTCTTGGCAGCCGTCGATCTGTTTAAATGTGCAGCGTGTAATCAAGCAAGAGATAACAGATCATGCCCATGAAGCGAAACACAAGGAACCTTCCAGAGCATATTAATGAACACAAGTGATGGCATGATACACTTGCAAAACCCCGTGTGGTAAACGGTGCAAACAAGCTGTGGCTGTGTCAAGTCTGTAAATTAAGCTTGGGACAAAGGGCTTAGCAAAATTGCTTATTTTCTCAAAACTTGTGCGGCGAACTACCAAATATCACTCGGCTTTTTTGTTCTCTTCGCTACAAAGATTCTAAATATGCCAGTATCTGTTTTTGCTTTAAAAGACGAAAATTTCCAGGTTGATTTAAATGTTCATCTTCGTTGAATTTGCGCGTTAGGATCGCAATGCATTATGGGAGAAATTTGAAAATGGCGCCACCCATGGCAAGAGTTTCCCCCGATCGGGTGAAAA
>WURT03000027.1:206292-217647 GCA_009936505.3 Holothuria glaberrima
ACGGCAGAAGGTTCCATTTTTAACGTCTTTGGTATGACTCGACCTGGGAATCGAACCCGGGCCTCCCGCGTGAAAGGAGAATGCTCCACCACTAGACCAAACACGCGGTCTAAAAGAAAAATCGGCATCAGTGAGGGGGATGGCCCAGTGGCCCTAACTCCCAGTAAACATTTTGCCGTATAGGCGCGTAGGAAGCTGTTCAAGACTCGGGGTGGGGGCTGACCCTTGTTTCGGATCGCCGTCCTGGTGGAAGGGTCTAAGTTGGAAAATTTTTGGATATTTGAGGGTCCCTAGATGCAATTTGGTGCATCATTTTGCCAGGACTACAAATTATGAGGTAAATTACTGCAAATTTTTGACACGTTTCTTAGCCCTTTTGAAAATTTTTCTTGATATTTTAGGGTCCTTAGATGCAATCTAGTGCATAATTTTGGACAAATTTTAAGGTAAATTATTGCGTATATTTGACATATCTTAGCCCTTTAGAAAATTTTTGGATATTTGAAGGTCCTTAGATGCAGTCTAGTGAATCATTTTGGACAAATTCTAACTGAAGTAAATTATTGCAAAATTTGACATATTAGCCCTTTGGGAATTTTTTTGATATTTGAGGGTCCTTAGATGCATGCTTGTGCATCATTTTGGACAAATGATTTTAAGGTAAATTACTACAAATTTTTGACATTTCTTAGCGCTTTAGAAAATATTTGGATATTCGAGGGTCATTAGATGCAATTTGGTGCATCATTTGGACAAATTCTAAGGTAAATAATTACTGCAAATTTTTTGACATTTCTTACAGAAGAGACAATAAGGGGTTTTCGTCCTTGGAAAGTGAGGTGGGGGTTAAAGCATACTTCCGCCCCCACAATTTCCGCTGGGGGCTGGCGCCCCCAGCCCAATTGCTTCATACGACCTTGTTTTGCCGTTGGATCATGTCGACGTCGGATTTGAGACGGCGTTGATAATAATACAAGAATTTAGCCATTGAAAAACACACCAGCGAATTACGGAATATATAGGTGCTGATGCAATTCAAATGAGAACTTTATTGATTACGGCCCGATTGATTACCTTTAGCTACATCATTTCAATTAATTTTGCTTTCAGTAAGTGCCCAAAACTCTCAGCATATACTGCCCGAGGCGAATTTTCGCAAAAATATTTGGTCTGGAGGCTGCAGCCCACACCCCCCGTTTGCTACGCCTATGGAGACTATAGTCGCGGGGGACTGCATACTTTATCGTATCGATTAAGACTCCCCGAAGAAACTGTGAAAATTCCCCTCCGGGGGCATTGCCCATTCCCCCTCTGGCGTCACCCCTGCGACATTGAAACGACCCGTAAATATTTGAGTAACGTTCACCTCAGGCTGGTCACCCACCTTTTGCACCAGGCCTGGAAGACTCCTCAATCCTCGTATTGACCTTTACGGCATCTACTAGTGGTGAGATGATCTACGGCATATTTTACCCTTCACATACCCCTGCTATAGCGGCGTATCTGAATGGATTGATTCGAAGTAAACATCAACTTATTGGTTCCGCAAGTCCCGAGAATGTCGAATTACAGTAGCCTAACGTTACTGTACCATCCGCGAGTGACCGAATGAGGAATACGTAAGTAGGCCTAACTAACTTCACGCCGGTTTGACTAATGTGAAAGTGTGTCAAGTGTCGCAACGCTGGAAAACTCTCCGATCGAAAAGAATTAAAATGTAATGTTGCTCTTTTTATACTGAAAAGACGATGAACAGAAATTCAAAGAAGGCGGAAAAGTCATCTGTATCTCCAAGACCATTCAAATTATAAGTATTTCTTTGACACTATCCCCATTTTGCCATTGCTCATTTCTTATGGTGTGTACTAGTTGTGCGAAACAATATCTTTGTCTCGTAAAACTAAAAATTAGGCATAGATAGCCCTTGAACAGTGGTGCTGTGTGTTTCCTTTACACTCCTCCATCACAGCCCATGTGCACTGTGTACGAATTTGTGATGGAGGAGTGTAACGGAAACACACAACACTGTTCAAGGGCTAGGCCTAGCCTAAAGTAAGGTGACCATATTCATGATATTTGGGGGATTTAGAGACGCTACTAGGCCTAGACCAGGCACCGTGAAAGAAAAAGAGGGGGCCTACTTCGTTAGTGTGCAATTGTGATGCTCTTTGACTTTCCATCTCTGTGATGAGCTATATTGCTAACCACCTAATTCAATACCCGATGCACTTTACTTGGGACTTTACTCAGACATTATGGGATACAAAAACAACTAGCAACGTTGGAGGTTTGGTGCTGTTGCTCCCTTTTGCATCCCATCATGCCTTGCAATTGAGCAATATAGCTCATTGCAGATAACTGTTATTTGTTAGCCTACGTACGTTATACTTGGGCGTTATGTACTATGGTTTACGGTTGTTTCACCCCATTACCTGTTCGCCCCCACAAGACCAGTTCGCCCCAAAGTGATGACCAGAACGCTCCCAAGCGATGACCAGTTCAACCCCCAAAGAGCTACCAGTTCGCCCCAAAGTACAAACCAGTTGCCCCCTAACTTATTGGCAATATACCTAAATTTTTCGGCATTTTTGTGCCTTTTCGTACTTTATGTTGCTTCCTTTGCTCTATATAGGCTGCAAAGGCTCATATGTTTTGTGTGGAAATACGAATTTTATTGTCATTTTGGGTTCGCTTTATTTTTGTGCAGCAAGTCTCTTTTTTTAGAGACACATTTTCACTCTTCTCTTTTATTATCCGTATTGGTATCCTTTTCTTCCAAAAGTTTTGAAGTACCATTTTGTTTTTGTTTGGGTTTATATTGTCTTTACTTTAATGTAAACAGCAAGAAATTACTACAGGGCTGCCAAGATTCACACATTGGGCATGAGACTCACCATCTGAGGTCAATCTCATGCTCTCACGCCAGCATTTGGAATTCTTACGCAAAGCACAGGATGCCAGGATTAAATAGATTCTGCAAATGCATGACCAGTCTATTGAAAACCAGTGCCCTAGCTATGCTGTTTCACAGGGGGGGGGCCACCCTGCCCCTCTTTTTTCCCACACTGCTCCTATTCTCAGGATTTTGGAAGTCTTCATGTGGTTTCTAGGGTTGTGTCTAAATTATAAAAGTACACTGTGTAAATAATGGATTGGGTGACTGCTAAGAACCAACCAGTTGCATGCTGTCACTGTATGAAAAGAATTGAAGTCATGTTTTCCGTGCAGGCTTCAAAACATATGAGTGCAGCATTTTGCATGTGCACATATGCCCTTACATTCAGGCTCTGCCCTGCCCCCTTTTCATTGAAGCTAGGGGTCTGGAAAACCGATGACAGTCCAATCAGTCTATTCCTACACAGGTCTGTCCCCCACCTGTATGTCGGGCCTGTGACCTGCACAGGTTATGAGGCAACTGTGTGTTACCGTATAATTCCTTAGTGTACAATACAGAATCATATGTGTCTGTTCTTTGAACCCATCTCATCAGAATTTCAAATCGCACAATGACGTGATTTTTAGGTAATTTTTTTTCATACCGAACTATGGGAATCGGGAGTTGTATCGATTGGATCGATAACTTCAACTACTGTAGTCTGCCAGGCCTACTACTTTTACTGGGTGTGGTAACATACATGTGTTTCTTTGTATAAGGTGAAAAATTGAGCCTAATGGTCCTACATACTTCTGTCCCACTGGCCAGTAACTTATGCCATAAAGCAAGGGACTATTGTGTGAATATCTGCTCATCTACTCTCTCTGCATCCTTTTATAGCAGGTACCATGATGTTATACAGGGTACCAGAACACCCTCCTCTCTCAGTATCTCCAATTGCTACCAGAAGAACACCATAGATAACCAAAGGAAGCTGGCTGGATTGGCATCCAGTTCATTTTGCCTAGGCCTGTATAATGAAAATAGTTGAATTGGTTGCATCTGTTTTGTGATAATGAGATGATGAATCAATTTTCAGAAAATAAGACACCAAAATATATAAAGCATTCATGTTGTTTCAGGAGCTGGGGAGGGCTATTTCTGGTGGTCTGAATGGTTCCTTTCACCCAAATTTTTTGGTACGCTACATACCAAGGATACAGTACAGTACCTAGCCAATTCTATCTCAAGGCTACTGTCAGATGAAAGTGCTTGCCATTGCTCACCTTGTTCACACTTTGGTCAAGCCAGCTCAGTCCACACACAGCTTAATCAGCTAGCAGCAGAGAGCAGACTTTTGACTAACAATAACCTTCCCTAGTAACCAGTTTGAGTGGTAGACATGTGTGAAAAGAAGAAGCTTGCCACACATGGTTGACTTCAGTGAAAGGGCTATTGTGTGTGTGCAGAGAGGATTTATTAGGCTTAGGAAAGTGAGCTTGAATTCCCATCATCAAGGATTAAAGAGACACTCCTTTTGTTATGGTAACAAAAGGACTTGTCAACTATGCCTGAGAGATCAACATTCACTTCCCAGAGAATTACTGGAGTGTGGATTTAAGCCACTCCCACTTTGCATAAGCTGCAGCAGGGAGTTGGAGTGCCAGTTTTACAATTGACTCACACTGTGAATAGGCCCATGGTTGTTCTCATCCTTCAGTAGCTGAAGGTTAGAATAATCTAGCTCCCCCAACCGATGGTGGCACTCCGCTTAGATAGTCTCCTGGATAAATCTCACTCAAACTTGGCAGCCCTGTCACTATAACACTTGACTTCAACCAGCACATGTAAGTGGCAGTATCATTCAGTTCAAGTGAGTCCTCTAATCAGTTTCTTTTCCACAATTCATACTATTTTGTAGAGCTACTGTTGTAAAACAATATAATCAGAAAAGAATATCAACTGCATTTTGAAAATTGAAATTTTTTACAACAACTATAGTGTTAGTAAAATCAAGGGGCGAACTGGAAGGTACTTGGGGGTGAAACAACTTCCTCTTTGGGGCGAACTGGCAAGGGGGCTAAAAGACTGGGGCGAACTGGTTGGGGGTGAACTGGCAAGGGGGCGAACCCACTGGATACTTGTACGATGTACAGTATATCTCAGCAATGTTGATAAGTGTTGATGTGATACTAGGCCTATAATACTATCTAGCTGACCATTCAGCTCCTGTCCGAAAGATACACAGTAGGCTACAGCGATGGACAAAATATTATTTTTAACAACATAATATCTTGGGAAATTTCAAATTTCAAGGACATTTGTTCAAATCAGGGACATTTGTGGAAACACTTGTTCAACAGGGGATGGACCTCTGGATTCAGGGACTGTCCCCCAAAATCGAGGATGTCTGGTCACCTTCGCCTAAAGGGAAAATGCAGTCCCCTCAATTTGAACCAGTGTATCCCCATCATTTAATTTCAGGAATGACTCCTGTCAATCATATGACAATACTTTGTTACTTATTTGTCATTAATTTCATGCAGAATACCTTACCTTACATGCAGCTAAGGAGAGAATGTCACCCTAACCTATTGACATTGATTTGAATTGAGTTATTTGCACTTTAAAACATGTAAAAGGACAGTAAAGTCATGAATGAGAGCCACAAAAAAAGGACATTTCAAACAATACAAAAGTGAAAATACTATATTGCAATGAAAAGATGATACAAAACTAAAACAGAAAATGCAGGGATGACACAGAAAAGTCTGACCAGCAGATTAACACTGTGGTAACTTAAAACATTTAACAGGTTCTACATACAAAACCACAAAAACATAAAAACATAAGAGTGAAAAAGTCAAAACTATAGAATAGTAGAACTCTCTCCAACCTTCATTTTAGTAAAAGAAAAAACCTCTTCAAAGAAGCTCAAAGAACACTTAGTAAGACTAGCCTAGGTGATTTTTTAATTCTGGTAGGTAGAGAGTTCCATAAAATACAACAAGTATATTGAAAAGTTTTAAGGCCTTGACTTGTGGATAATCTTGGGACATAAACAGAGAAGGGGCTAGGCCCAGTACTTCTTCTTTCCAATTCTGTACAAACACCTACAGTAATGTCAGGCTATCCCGTACAGTACAAAAACAAGGGCTAAGTGAGGGAGTTGGATAAAGAAAAAAGACCAACCTAGGCACAACGGTTTAAGTCAAGGGTCAAGAGTTGGCTTTTAAAGCTATTGACTGATGAGACACAGCGAACATGCTCAGGTAACCGGTTCCAACTGGGTATAGTTCGGGGGTAGAGAGATTTTTGATATTCTGTTTATTAGTAGAGAGATGTTGGCCGGGTGTAAGTACCTACCTCTAGTGTGACGAGTAGATGGACGAATTTGGTTGAATTTGTAGATTATCACTAGAGGGAATACTCCAGTACCTGGTGTTGTGTACTGGTACATGCTTTCGGGCCACACATACGTTTCAAGAACATCTCCAATAAAGGCTTTTTCTATGATCAATATGAATGAAAATGTGAAAACCGCCGATAGGTCCCTATGGCCAAGTTTCATAAAATCCTAATTCAAAGTTCCCATTGGATGATAGAATCAGTTGTGCATTTATGCACAAAACTCTGTCAGAATTTATGAAACCAGAGCAGTTATAAGAAAGGCTCTATCCTATATACCTGTGGACCTTACAGTGTGTTAAGATCAAAAGGAATGTTTACATTTTGTTTGTATCCATTTTGGAAACTTGTAATCAGATATGTAGTCCTCACAGAGATATTCTAAATCATTTGTCACCGAACAAATATAATTTCAGAATGTGTTGAAATGTTCGATACACTATGTTGAAGACTAAACTGTGTGTAAACCCCGTTATTTTGCTATTGTGTCCCACAGGTATGAGTTTTATGCGTATTCAGAACAGAGAATATTGACCTTAAAGCGTTGCAACCCACTTCAATGCTCCATGACCCCACATGGGCTTGGGACCCATCAGTTTTCACCTTGCGACCCACTTTTGGGTCACGACCCACTATTTGGGAATCACTGTTCTGGAAGAACAATCAAGGCATCTGCCTTTTTTATAAAGAAATTTTAATCTACTATTAACCTTTTTTTATAACATCCTGACACATACTCTCACCAGACAGGTTAGAGTCAAGCTTAGCTCCCAAATACTTCACACAAGAGGTAGATTCAGTACCGGACTCATTGCAGTAAAACCTAATATCAGGATGTTTTTTAAGCTTATGACTTGGTCCAAAGAGTATAGATTCTGTTTCACCTAAATGCAAGGATTATTTATTATCAAATAGCTACTCATTAAGGTTTTCAAGTTTGGAACATGTGGATTTCATGATGGTAATATCCTTACCAGAAGGAAGTAGTGCCAAATCATCAGCATAAAGGACCAATCTACAAGAAATGGGTGAATACATATCATTAACATAAATTGAAAAAAGGAGTGGGTCTAGAATAAATCCCTGAGGAACTTCACAGTTAATAGTTTTACAACCAGAGAGAACCCTACTGACATCAACAACCTGATCCCTGTCTTTCAAATAAGAGGTACAAACCAATTACAGCACTTTTAGACATTGCACAAGCTATAAGTCTGTAAAAACAGAAAGTCATGATTTACAGTGTCAAAGGCCTTCTGTAAATCTATACGTGTATGAACAATGCCATTGTAGTTTGACTGATCCATTTCACACCTTATTAGATCATTTAAATAAATGAGACATGTATCACTGGAAAAACCAGGGCAGAAACTAGACTGAAATTCATACAAAGGGGCTCGCTCTCTTAGATATTTTTCAGTCTGAACATAGACTACTTTTTCCAGGATTTTGGAGACTACACTCAACACAGATATGAGGTGGTAATTTCCCTCTTCAGTTTTATTTCTTTTTTTTGTGCAGAAGAACAACTGTGCAAGTTTGAGATCACCAAGAATAACACTAGAATGTAGGGAGATATTAAAAATGTGGGCCAAGGGAGAAGCAATGTGAACAGAGTCATCTTTAGCAAATTTTGCTGGGATCTCATCAAGACCAGAAGTTTTGGTGGTACACAAATCAGTGATGATTGCCAAAACTTCACTCTCACTAATGGAAACCAATTTAAACTTATTACAACAAACATTCAGATTCCTATAAACATTTGTAACCAATCTTTCCCCAACCAACAGGTAATTTGGCTACAAAAGAAGAGGCAATACTAGTAAAATAATCATTAAGTTTTTGTGCAACATCTCTCAAAACACACATCTTCATATTTGAAGAGACCTTACTTTGCTCATTTGCAGAATCACCTCAATGCTTTAAAGCTTTCCAGAGCTTTTTAGGAGAATTTCTATGGTCTTTAATTTTGTTAACAAAGAAATCCACTTTAACATCCTTACGAATAAGGATTTTCTCTCCCTAGACTTGTGTTCAATGTGTTAAAGCTCATGTACTGTACAGGAGGTCATGAAACTTGACTGCATGCAAGTATGTGAAGAAACCTTTTAATACAGTATAAAACACACAGAATCATTTGTCTTTTATGTTTTTTTCCATTTAAGAGTCATCAGATTGTCTGCCTCACTGGACTCAACTTTGCCAAAAGGTCAATTGTGGTGAGTTACTGTAAATATTTGTTTTCTTCAGTGCAATCAGTCTGTATATGTTGCAGTTGTCAATGTGTGTTTTATGAGAAGGAAGCATAAATCAACACTTCCATCTGTCAAGTCAATAGACCATTGTAATGTTAAATAGTCATACTTTTCTTCCTACTACTGTTGATCTGTGTTGTAGCACATTTTTTTTTTTTTTGTTAAACTGCAAGCCAAAATGTGGCTTATACATCTGCGCTAAATTGCTAATTTAAGATAAGTTTGTATCAGCATCGGTTTTTGTGATAAGCCACCACATTGCAATTTTGAAGCAATGACTTGTTTTTTTTTTTTTTGAAAACCCGGATGTTCAGAGGGAAAAAATGTAAAGGAGGGTTAAATTTGCTGTAATTGATGTAATGTGAATGACAAAAAAATAAGATACAGCATTGCTAAAACATTACTAAAATCCAACTATTGTCAGAAGTGATAATAAAGTGCTGATATTGCCCCAGTCACCAGAAAGCATCTCTCATGCAGAGTAGAATGAGTTATATTTGCAGGTATCATATTGTAAGTTCTTATTTTTTCATTATTTACAGGGTTTTGTTGAACTTCACCTGTTACCTCTTAAATCTGATCTGAAGAGGATAAGGCTCAACAGCAAACAATGCAGTATCCTTTGATTCTGAAACCAATGGCTGACATGAGAGTTATGGTAGGGTGGGAAATAAAACATCATGAGGGCAAGGCCAATTTCATACTAGCTTTTAGGGCATATTTCTGTATCTCAAAGGGCAACAAGGCCAAAAAGAAGATTTTGTGTTTTCTGGTTTATGTTTGGCTGTATTTTGTTAGGGAGGGCAAGAGAGCCAAGGTGGCCTTAATAAGTATGTCATTTTACAGGGCACCAAGGACATTGCCAAAAATATGATGGCCATGGTCTTTGTTTAAATACTCAGCCCTGTTATGGTTGTAAGGTTAACACCTACTGTTGGTGAAGAGGTTGCTTGCACCTTAGGTAATGTCTGAATTGTGAGGCTTCTGTATGTTCACAAGAGGCAATTGTGTGTGTTATTATGTAGAAGAAAAATAGATTTAGTGCAATTTTCCCTGTGAATAGATCCAACTCTTTTGCTTTGAATCAGTTTGGCATGACTGTTGAATTTGTATTGTCCCAAGCCTTATTCTCCTTGAGGAACATTATCAGGAATCTATCGTGTGACGATCAATGATATCTGGGAAGCATCATTCATATACAGTGATCCTACCCTAGCAATATGTCAGAATGACACAAAACAGTAAGTACAGCTGTATCTCAATGAAAGTATTCTTTGCACCAGTCTATGACAGGCTTGTGGCAAGTCCAGGCCCACACTTCCATTACATTTGTGAGTGGTCCCCTGTGTAAGCAGGCCTTGCATTCAAACTCCTCTAGTGTTTTCAGTTTATGTGAAGTCATGTCTGGTATTAGAGACATTCTCCTCCTGGCACCCTGTGCCACTGAGTGTGCACCGCAAGCTTGTTTAGTTGACATAGTCAACAGCTCACTTGAAATTTGGAATGAAGAAAATAAATTTGGGCTAAGAAAATAGCTTGGCCTTCTTTCTTTGATGGAGTATTAGTTGTTAAAAATTATGCAAGCAAGGCAGCAATGCAGTTTTCTCCGTCTATGGATTTCTTTTCAGATTTCTACCAGATATGTAGTCTAATGAGAGAGCAGACTGTTTTCGCATATTTGTTGGGGAATAAATTATCCTGGCAAGGGCTTTTATGTTGGTTTGTGAAGTTTTTGTTTGTGTTAGGTAGCCTGCATGCGTAATGATGCTATATATTCTTTGAAAAAGCTTCATACTCTTAAAAATTGTACCAGTGAGACTATCCAAAAGTTTATTTTTGGTGGGAAATCCCAGGGGAGTGGTAGTGGTTGAAACTCCCTCACAGGGAAAAGCTCCCCTGGCCTGGCTGATAGATAAACATTATCGTACTTTTACATTCGGAAATTTCCCTTTGGATTACGCAAGATGCTCTACATAAGTCTGACTTATGCAACTTTATGTCAGTAAATATTCTTTTTGAATCAAACCTCTTTGTATTAGCCCATGGTCTATCTTTCCACAGGAGGAATCTTCACTTTTTCTCTGATAGCCACCAGGTGGCGGTTGGTTCTGTGGACCCAGATCAAGCCAATGGGGAGCTGGTTGTACGTATTCCCGATGATGCCTTGTTCATTGTCAGAGGTGAGGGCACCCTCTGTAGAGCTTTTGTAGTATTGTTATTTCAGTATTTCAGTAATACCTAGACCTTACTTGTCTTTTGTTCTACTTGGGTGTGTAGTGCAGCTGGTGTAATGGGTTGTATTCTTTTGACTACCGTGCATGGAGTGGAACTTTTGATTACCATAATTTACCAGGGACTAAATTCATAATTTCAAAAATCCAGAAACTTTTTCTGTTTTAGGAGGTGAAAATTGCAACTCAGTAGCATGTAGAATTTGGAAGATACTTTATTTCAAAGGAATGTATTTTTTTTCTAGAAATACAGTGCATTATGGGATATCTGTGGCAGCACATTCATTAGACACAGCATTGCATTTCTTTATGATGTAGAGACCATTGTATTAAATATATGACAACTTTGTGTGCTGGACCCTACTGGATCTTAAGGGAAAGATGTTCAAACATCCCAGCAGTATGTATCAAATCTCTAGGACAAACAGGACATTTAATTATGAAGGAAAACAAAAAGATTCTGAGGAAATGTGCTCACTTTACATTACATTCTGTTACTTTGATGAAAACTGGAGGTTAATTTATCAAACTGGAGGTTGAGCATACTTTTGCAAAGCAGCCCTCATTATAATTCATGAACACTGTA
>WURT03000027.1:217657-240348 GCA_009936505.3 Holothuria glaberrima
TTACTTTGATGAAAACTGGGGGTTTTTTTGGCCCCCCCCCCCCCCCCCGAAAAAAAAAAAACCCAAAACACTAATCTTTAAAATGAGGCATCTTAAGTTAAGAATAGAGCATTGCTATAGGGTGTGGAGAACATGATTTGGACTTTTCTTTCTGCCATGAGTCTACATTTTTGAAATGCTATTGAAATATGCCTTTAAATGTAAGTCATTGCTCAACATGTATATTAGGCTGTGGGCAATTTCAAATACTGACTTTAACAAATGATGAAACACTTAGTACCATTAATGAATGCGATCACTACATATGATGCAAGAGCAAGTTTTTCACATAATTGGTAAAATGTATCTGAAAGGGAAACATGTTATGTTTTTTATTTTGGGTTATAATCATTACTTTTACTTAAAATATTTTACTGGAAGTATATTTTGGTTAACTAAAGCATTACAAATGAGGTGGATATCTTAACAAACAACCATTGAAGCAAAAAGCTAAAATATAAAATATTTGGACGTATACTAATAAATGCTATTACTTCAATCGTGTTTTACTGTAATAAAGTACCTGTGCCTGTTTGATTGGCTGTTTCACAATGCCTTTTGTTCTTTGCTCTTCAGATCAACGGATGCTGAGAGTAAGCATTGAGTTCTCAGTAGAGAGACCTCAGGGGGGACTTCATTTTGTGATACCGGATGGGGAAGGATCATTTGCCAAGGTATGTGTTGGTTTATGAAATCCACAGGATAAATTGTGAGTGTAAAACTTGGTGTAAGGGAAGGAGGCTAGGAGGGAAGGTCTCCTTGTTCTCAATAATTTATTTTCAGCGCAGTGTCAAACTTGGGCTTCTTTTCATAACTTTTGTACGATGTTTATCTTTACCCTTGTGAAGTGTCCACCATAGTGTCCAGTATCCAAAAAAATTGTAAGAGTCACTTTGGTAGTTTGGGGCCAAATTTTCGAAATCCTGGAAAAGAAACTGTTTCAACCCATGAAATGAATGACTTCATTACAGCTTTTAATACTTCCATTTTGAAAGAAGAAAAATGAAGATTTAAGACAGTTACAGGAAGTGTTTGTGAATGTTGAACAGGAGGTTGTTTAATTCTGGGTCTAGATTCTCTAACCTTCTTTTTAGGTATTGCAAGTAGTAAAATTATGTTTCTTTGAAGGTTTTTGTGATCTTTCATTCGAAGTCCAAACTTTGTCACTTGTGAAATATTTTTCAGCAGCAAATTTTTGGTACATAGTTGAAATCTCAAACAAAAAAAGGTTTAAATAAAGTTCTTTGGATATAGTTTAGACCTATGACCCTGCTAAAAATGAAACATACAAATTTTCCAGCAGTTTTTATTTCTGTAATGATTTCTTTTATTTCTAGAGAGGAGCTCACATGTTTACTTGCGGTGTTGAGAATGCCTCCCGACTCTGGTTCCCTTGTGTTGACACTTACTCCGAGCCCTGTACCTGGAAGCTGGAGTTTACGGTTGATAAATCTATGACAGCCGTTTCATGTGGGGAATTAGTCGATACTGTCTATACACCGGACTTGAAAAAGAAGACATTCCACTACATGTTAACTGTTCCAACTGCAGCCCCAAACATATCTCTAGCTGTTGGGTGAGTAATAACTATATATCATTTACTTCTTACATGTTTATTGGGAATAATTTATCTGGCATTGTGTAGTAAAATGCTGTGTGCATATGAAATGGGACTGATAATGTTCCTGTTAACTTTATACAGGGGGAGGGGGGGGGGAGAGGGAAAAGGAAGGGGTTGTAGAGGGAGTTAACTGTTGCTGTCTAATGACCCTTATCAACAGTTTTCTGGTGAGTAGCCTGAGATGAAATCAATCTGTTTAAATGATGCACTTCCAGATACTTTCAGATATTTTGCAATGCCTTGTGGTATGTCTTGTCTAATTACAAATTTATCTTTCCATGTTTACATGTTACCATCCAAACTAATGTTGAGTTTCAATTTCCTCCCCCATCCTGTAGGCCATTTGAGATATTTGTAGATCCTACAATGCCAGAAGTGACTCATTTCTGTCTTCCTGGTCTCAAGTCCATCCTGGTGCATTCAACAGCCTTCCTTCATGAGGTGAGTTCCCTTGTTGCTTACAGAGACTGCATATCTCTGTTGTAATTTGAGGTGATCTTATCCAATACTCATAATTCAAACATCAAATCAGGTCTTCCAAATTGCCAGAGGGTGACAACCAAATAAGTACCCCAGGAGGGGTCATGCTGACCTGGTGGAGCAGTGACCCCAGAAAGGTCACAAAAGAGAATGGTCATCAAACCCCTCAACATAAAAAACTGGGTCTGATATGGGTGGCACTAGTCAATATTGGGTTTAAAGAGGAGATAGTGCATATAAGCTTAACCAGTAAGCCAAGAAACTATCTGTTCCTTTTGTGGTGAGGAATTTTAATCTTTCTGTAAGAGTTTCAAGGAGTCTGCAAGTTTGAATTACTCTTGACAAGAATACTTTAATTAAGCACTAGCTCTTTGTAACTACTAGCCAAAGTTAATTATTAATCCCAAGTATTCACCAGCAGTAAACAGTGTAATAAACACAAAAGGCCAGCAACTGTGCATTTTACTAAACAAGCTGTACTTTGCTTTGCAAACATATTTCAGGAGAACAGCTCTGTTAAGCATTCATTGTAATTTTCAGGCAGTAAATGTTTTATTTTGGTTATTTTTTTTTTATTTCAAGGCATTTGAATTTTATGAAGATACATTAGCAGCAACATATCCCTACAGCTGTTACAAACAGGTGTTTGTGGATGAAGCGTATGAAGAGTACTCATCTTATGCAACTATGTCAATTCTTAGGTAAGGGGAGTTATGATTGTCTAAATAGAACAATTTCACCATATTAAACACTTTGATCAAACAGTAAATGACATGGCAATATATGATTTGACTGACTTAGAAGAACAATGGCAAAGAGGTTTTGTGAGCAGGGAGGCAGAAATGTTGGACCAGGGTGGTGTTAGGAAGGAGATCCAACATTCTATAGACTCTTTGAAGTAATGCTCGTTGCCGAATGTTTTCTTGCCTTTCTTTTCAAGATTCTTTTCTCAATACCTAGGTCAACTAGGATCAGTGATGCATTGTCAAAATGACAATGAGAAGATACACCCGGTACGTTTAACTTTTTCACTTTTCGTTGGCAGCCGTCATGCAAAAATGTGAAATTTTAACCTTTCGTTGTTACTTGTCACACTAAGTATCATTTCATTTAAATTCAGCGAAGAATTTCTTTACAGTGTACTTTTTGAATGTTTTTCTTAATGATGGTAAAATTTGCTAAAAACTGAGAAAAAAGTATAGGCTTGAACAATGCTTCCAGCAGGTGACGTATAAAAATAGCAGGAGCACAATTGAGGTACATTAGTAAAACGTTTGTTGCCAGTTGTTTTACTGAAAATCCTGACTAAAGGTTGGTCATTGGCGGAAACTAACCTCACTTCAAAGCATGTATAAACAATGGCCTTTGTCTTGGAATTACTTGGAAAAGAAAAGAGGAGGTCATCATTAAAAGGGGTTAGTCAACAGAGACTCAACAATAGGAACAAAGAGACCTGTCATTCAAATGGCAGTAACTGAAAAGAATTAAATCATTTTCAAGTACATATTGTCTGACAGATTTGGTTGTTATATCTCCTTCCTAACATGTCCCTGGTAGGACTCATTACTTACCAAGAAGCTTTGACTCAACATAAGTGTCCACTTTAATTAGTGAAGTCGTAGCCATTAGAAGTGAAATTGTAATTCTGACTCCATTGACTGATGTGCAGATATATTTGCCGATAACAATTGTACAGACTTATTTGTGTACTCTTTGTGTGTACTTGTATGGAATCCACTTTTCTAGGGCAACCTTGCTATTGATCTAACTGCTGATTGCCAATATCCTTCTCATGCAATGTATTTTGGTTCTCAACATGTGGAAAGTTTGTTTTAAATTTGACCTTGTTACTCAGGTATATGTGGCAAGGTGTACTGAAATGTGTTAGTATGTTGGTGATGCATTAGAGAATCATAAGATGCCCACTTTTAGGAGCTCATAGGAGGGTTACACTGAGCCAGATAGTGCTGAGCTTTCTAGTACTATGAAGATACCAGAACAAAATTGTTATATTAAGCTATCATTTAGGGTGGCAATACGGAGTGTCCTTTGCTGTGAAACTTCTGCGTACCTCCAGAGAACACTGATAGATGGGTCCATACGCTCCATTGCATGCAACTCACATTGAATAGCACAAGCTTCACAGAGGTTGCTTAATAGCTCCTGGTCCATTGACCTTCTTTTTGTTTGTCACTATTTGGTCATGTTGGAGTCTAATGACACAAATTCGCCTGTTGGAGGAATAGATTTCACTAATATGTGTAATGAGTTGTCAGATGGCTGGGAGTTCCTGTTTAGCACAATATTTATAGGTTGCTAGTATGATGAAATTAATTTACAAATAAAACCTGAGGAGCATGGTGGCCTATTGGTTTAGGTTTTGAACTTGTGATCTAAGGATTGCTGGTTCGACTCCTGCCTGGGTCATTTATGTTGTGTCCTTGGGCAATATGCTTTATGTCAATTGCCTCTATCCACCCTTGGGTTAAATGAGTACCTTTGAGGTAAATTGTCATCGGGTGCACTGTTAGAGCTTCCATCACACTAGTGGGATTGTTTCCAGGACGATTTATTGTTCAGCAGGGGTAATATTATGCTGCGCTTATGATTAGGATTGCCTAGATATTGGTGCATAAAAAATGCAAATATTATCATTATTATTAATAAAAATGTGAGTGGATGTAAAATACTTCTTCTTTAAAATGTTGAGGGAAGTTGAAAGAGTTCATTTTTGATTAGAATTGCATAGGTATTGGTGCATTAAAAATGCAAGTGTTATTATCATTATTATTAATAAAAATGTGAGTGGATGTACAATACTTTCTTCTTTAAAATGTTGAGTAAGTTGAAAGAGTTCATTTTGCCAAAGTAAGAGTTTTATTTCTTTCTTCCTTGCAGCACAAACTTACTCCATTCCAAACACATCATAGATCAGACATTTTCTTCACGACGTTGCATGGTTAACGCCCTCACAGAACAATATTTTGGGAGTTACATCAGTCCTAATTCATGGTATGACAGTTGGTTGACTAAAGGGATTTCAAAATACCTCTGTAATATCTTTCTAAAGAAATTATTTGGAACCAATGAATATCGCTACCATATACACAAGGTAAGATATTTTTCATTTTTCTTTAAATTTTTTTGAATTCTTTCTTTATCATAGGAAGAATTTGAAGGACTCTGTTTTCTTCTTTTCTTGGAAGTAGGCAGTTGTAATAAAACAGGTATTTTGCATTAGAAATCAGCAGTTTTGGGGGTTCACTTCAGGTTTGACTATATCTTTTGAGATAGATGAATTGTATGATTTCAAGTTGAAAGTAGAAAGTGTACACCATGAAAAATTTATATAAAACACTACCATTAAATTTCTATCTCTTTTGCTGAAAAAACGATTTTTAAAAGCGAGGTTTGGACCATCAACAAAATATTTGTGATTTGCTCTCAGCAGGCTTTCTGATAAATTTCCTCCAAAGGGGACTCAAGGAGGTATTTTCTGTCCTGTGTTGGCCACCCCCTCCTCCCCCCCCCCACTTCACTGGGCTAGCTCTCAGAAGCGAGATAAACATAACATTTTCATATTCTCCATGTAATGATTGCCTTTGGTGTACAGGAAAGCTGTTAAAAGACCTCATTTCTGCTGTGACAATTTGTTTTCATGACCAGACTATATTACCTGCATGTGACCTATTGCCCCTAGGCTACCATTCGACAATGCTGGGTTTAGAGTTGTTTGTATTTTTAAGAGAATGTCGTCAAGGGTGGATCTAGTATTTATAAGACATATCATTACTGATATTTTGTTATCCAACAGGATTTGAAACGTATCTGTGAGTATGAGCAAACAATGGGAGGAATAATTCTCAATCCTGAACCATTCTTGGATCACTCGTCACTGCCAACAGATAAGAAACCGTCTCATCTTTATTTTCCCTCTGATAACCCTCATACTATCTCATACTCCTACTGGAAGCTGTTTGGTATCAAGGCACATTATGTCATGAGGCTGATTGAAATAAGGATAGGGCAGGAACTACTCTTAAAAGTGAGATATGAATCTTGATTTTACTTGGAAATGAAGTCACATGAACAAAAAAGATATGGGAGAGCTTGTTATTTGAAGATTGTATGTGGCATATAAAAGCAAGGTTTCGAACAGTTACATATTGAAAAGGGCATCAATGATTCAAAATGTTTTGCGTTTGATCTTATAACTGATGGAACTGTAATATGAAGTTTTACTAGGAGTGTGGAAATTGTCTGTCAAGACGGGAGCCACAGCAATTACAGGGTTTTTCCAGTTTTTCTTTGGGTGGGGGAGGGGAATGGTACATTACCCTGTGCAAGGGGTGTACTGAAATTTTTGTTTTTGTACAGTAGCTTAAGGGCAAAATTGTGTTGTCTTTTGCAATGCTTTGAACTGAATAAATGTGGTGCAACTAAAATACCTGAATGTTATGCACAACTAACCAAAATATAACAAACCCATTGTTTATGAAGTTTTGAGGAAGGGGGGGATCGAGTAGGACATTGTGACAGTCTGTGGGAAAATGCTGCAAATTTGTACATATTTATATAGTAATGTAATGAATTATGCCAGATTATTTGCAGTATGTATGTATGTTAGTCTGCCAAGCTTGATATCACCAAATGTTTAGATTTCTGTAATGTATATTAAAACAATTTCAAGTTTCTTTCACTTTTTCTAAAGGTTTTCAACAAACTGTTGTCATTAGCAACATCAGCCAGCCAACAGAAATTTATGCTACATTCCTGGGGTAACATGCTCATCTCAACTAGTGGGGTAAGGATTTAACTTGTTGATTTCACTCTTTGTCTCTCATGCTACTATCCAGATTTGTATAGTGTGAGTACATTGTTATGTGGAGTGTCTCTGCCGTAAGTACAAGCTACACAGCTTTTCATCAGTAAGAGTAAGAAATTTTGCAATAGTCCAGATGTCTAACTTCCAAAATCTAGGAGTACAAATCCATTCTCATGTGCAAAACCATGTGTATGAGTACATATTTGCCACAAGTGACCTACTATCATAGTACCGTAGCACTTACTTGGCACAATGAATACAGTAACTAGGCAGACTTGAATATTACTTTTAGACTGTCAGTCTCAGGGCAGGCAGTACTAAGGCATACCACTGTAAAGTAATTTTCCCTTAAAAGGAAAATAACAGTTATAGATACTGGGTAAGATATTTGCATTGGCAACTCCAAACCAGGGTTCCCAGCTTGTCTGTAAATCAGGGAAAACCTGGAAAATGACTTTTACATTTTCCAGACAGGGAAAACTCAGGGAATTTGAGAAAAACAGGAATATCAGGGAAGTTTCAGGGAAATTGAGCATTGACTAAAAGATGATCTTTCTGAGATTTTGACGTGTGCATGTATTAGGCTCTAATGTTAGTATTTTTAATTTGTGTCAATTAGTCCAGTTCCCTCTTATGTAGTGGACATACTTTAACATGTTTCTTTACTGTTTGGCTTTGGTGGCTTTTTAGTATCTGATGTTATACAGTAGGAATGATTGCTGTATGCATGTATCATAGACTACAGTACACAGTAGACCTATTACTATCATCTCCGAATGTGACTGCGTTTTCCAAAACTAGAAAGCCAAAAGGGAGTTAAGCACCCCTGGCCTCTAGAGCTGTCATGAGCAGCACACCATGCTCATGTGTCCGCACCATGTTCTGAGCATTTTATATGACCGAAATATCTCCTGGAATTTCCGGATTTACTCAGGGAAGAATCAGGGAAAACTCAGAGAATTTTGTTTTCATGAAATGCTGGGAACCCTGCAAATGTATTCTCCTTCTCTTTAGAACCAACATATTAAGTGGTAAAATAGTCATTTGATTCCTTACCAAAGAAATCAGGTTTGTAAATATTTCTTTCGCTGCTTTAAAATGTTTATATTTTTGTATTCAGAACTATGTGTGTATATGTTATTCGAAAGAGTTGCACATGATACTACTTGGGATGGAAGATGTATTTTTTATTGCGATAGATCTTACTGTTACAATATTTCCTGAAAATGTTAAAGATTGTGGTCATTTTATAATTGGAAAAAAAAAATTAGAATGAGGTAACATGTTGGGACATGATTAGACTCACATAGGGAAAAAATGTAAGATTTTTTGGAAGTATAGGCAGAGAAATACTGGTTGGTTAGCTTCAGCATATTAGCTAAAATAATATTGATATTGAATGCTAGTAACTGGTTTGGTACTATGCATTATGTGTTCAAGGAGTCAAATATCCCTTCATGCAATTCAAGCATTGTAATTACAAAATCTCAAACTGGGGAAAATATTTCAGGTTTCACATACATAAACATGATTAATTTACTGTTAAAGTGTTGTTGTTAAATTCGTAAAAGCTTTGACTTCTATTCATGTCCATATTAAGCTTCAAATACCTCTATTTTCCTTTTTACAACAGTTCCTGAAATCACTTTCTTCAGTATCTGGTAAGGATCTAGCTACTTTCGTAGAGCAATGGGTAACCCAAGGTGGTATTGCACAATTCCACGGAAACTTTCACTTCAACAGGAAAAGAAATGTTGTAGAACTGGAGCTAAGACAGGATCCTAGCAGACCGGGAATTAATAAATATGTGGTAAGCAACTGTGCTTAATGTATGGCGGTGTGTAGCTGCTGCCTCCAATAGCTCTTGTCTTTCCTTCTTTTTCACTAGTTGTCTCCTTCTCTTTTCAATTGGAACTTCATCTATGTGTTTGCTCTTGCTTAATTTACATTTTGGATCACATATCTCATAAAATTGTGCATGTATTTTATGGGAAACTTCATGATGCTGTTTAGCTTTTCTCAGTTCTAAATTCTCTTAGGCCTATACCTGACTTACTATCATATATCATAAGGTTGCTATGGTATTCCACAGTGCGAGCCACTTGCTGATGTATCTCATTGTGCTTGTGGAAGTTGTACTTGTGTAGATGTGCTTGGTCTGGAGATTACAGTCAGGGATAACAATGGCCTTGTCACCAATGGATGGTTTTCATCAATGATCATGATTAAGTACTCTTCTCTGGAGCTGCATGCACTGAGGAGCTGTACCAACAAGCTCCCTTTGGAGTCATACAATAAGATTATATGCAATGGCCTGTTACGTAGGAACAGAGGTAGAAGAGCTGGAACTCATATTCAAAAGTTTCTGACCTTTTTGAATAGTAATGCTCATGAAACTACTGATGTCGCAAAGTGTAATTCGGCTGTGAAAAACACATCAGTCTCAAAGTTTACCCTCTGGAATGCTAGATCAATCAATTTTAAAACATGTATGATCTCTGAATTTATCATCTCTAATGTTATAGATATCATGGCTATCTTAGAGACTTGGTTGTCTGGTGATGAGAGAGATAACATCATAATTACAGATCTCACAGCCACACTTCCTAATTTTACACTACATCATGTTCCTCGTTTGGACAGAATAGCAGGTGGAGTACTTGTGTTTCTGCGTAGCTGCTTCAATGTAAGGCTTTGTGAATCAAGGAGTTACTCCTCATTTGAATATATTGAACTTGTCATATCACTCAAAACCCAGTGTCCGTTGCATTTGATAGTACTATATAGATCCCAACTGACAAAAGAGAAAAAATCAACAACATCTACATTTCTTAAAGAGTTCTCAAGTTTAACTGAAACACTCTTCACCAGACTGGAATATGTACTGATCGCTGGTGATTTTAATTTTCACTGTGAGGATTTGAGCAATCGTGACACTTCATCTTTTCTTGATTTGATACATGCTTTCAGTATGGAACAGCATATCTCTGGACCCACTCGTCGTGTTGGTCACACATTGGACTTAATCATCACATGTCAATCTGACATCTTTATTTCTGAGATCCATCAATCAAATTACCTGGCTTCTGACCATGCCGCCATTCTTTGCTCACTTCATATCGGTCGTCCGTCACCACAGATGATTAAAATTCAGACTGGCAAGCTTAGCCAAATCAATATCGCAGCATTTCAAGATGATATTTTGGTCATCATCTTTATACACTTCACCTGCCTCTGATCTTGATTCTCTGGTGGATCAGTACAATGATGTGTTATCAACTTTACTTGAGAAACATGCTCTACTCCGTACTCGTACCGTCCAGTGCCGACCAAATGCACCTTGGTTCACTGATGAACATAGATCATTGAAAAAGAAACTGTGTCGGTCTGAAGCTTGTTGGCAGTCATCTAGACTGGAAGTTCACAGACAAATTTTCATTTAGAAATCTAGACATTATAATGCACAACTAAAACAAGCCAAAAGAAACTTTTACTCCACAAAGATGTTAAGCTGTGACTCTCGCCAACTGTTCAGTGAAATTGGAAAACTCACAATTCCCAGGTCGTCAACTGCTTTACCGAATGTTTCTGATGATGGTGTGCTTGCCAATCAATTCTCTGACTTTTTCTGTAATAAAATCAGGCAGATTTGGGACGAAATCACGGACAGTCGTACATCTGTGTCAGTCATCCCAATCAGAAGTAACATTCCATCCTCTAATCTCTCTAGTTTCTCAGCTGTCTCAAAGGAGATGTTAATGAAAATAATAATGGAATCACCATCATCGTCTAGTAAGCTTGACCCGATACCTACTTCCTTACTAAAGAATTCCATTAATGCTCTGTTGCCAATAATACCAAATATTGTTAATTTGTCTTTGCAAAGTGGGCATTTTCCTGACTCGCTCAAACGGGCTCATAGTAGACCCATCATAAAGAAGCCAAACCTAGACAAAAATGTCGTAAAGAATTACCAACCAGTTGCTTATCTTATATTTCTGGCTAAAACTATTGAACATGCATGTTCTCTGCAGATTCAAAGCTATCTCTCCATCAATAATCTAAATGGGCATGTTCAGAGTGCTTACAGAGCTCACCACTGAAACGGCCTTGCTTCGTGTATATAATGATCTCCTACTCTCTGTAGACAGAGGTGATGAAGCTGATTTACTTTTACTTGACTTCTCAGCTGCATTTGACACTATCGATCACAATCTGTTGTTTGAGCGTTGTAAGAGCCGCTAAAACATATCTGGTGAAGCTTTAAATTGGTTAAAATCTTACTTTACAAACCGCTCACAAGTTGTTGTCATAAATGGCAAAGAATCTTGTATGTGTTCCCATGGAAGGTGTCCCTCAAGGATCTGTCATCGGTCCACTGGCCTTCACAATGTATTCGGCCCTATTAGAAGACATCATTCAGTCTCATGGTATCAACAGTATGATTTATGCAGATGACACTCAGATTTATTCATTCAAGTCAAAATCTCTTGACAGCTATTCTACCCTGTCAAAATTGGAAGCTTGTATGGAGGATATCCGGTCTTGGTCCCTTGCTAATGGTCTGAAATTAAAGGACAGCAAAACAGAACTTATTCACATTTCTTCAAATTTCTGATCCGTGTCTTCCATCCAATCATTCCAGATTGGGACTGCTCATGTTGATCCTGTTCAAAATGCCAGAAACTTGGAGGTAGTTTTTGACTGTCACCTTACAATGGATCTACATGTCAACAATGTTTGCAGAGCAGCATCTCTTGCACTTCACAAAATTGGTAAATTAGAAACTACTTAGATCAAAGGACCTCTGAGACTTTGGTTCATGCTTTTGTGTCTTCAAGACTCGATAATTGCAATAGCCTACTCTATGGGCTTTCAGACTCTTGACTCATGAAGTTGCAACACATACAGAACTCAGCTGCTCGATAAGTGACACTTAAAAAACCCAGTGAACATATAACTCCCATCCTTTGTAGCCTTCAATGGCTTCCAGTTGTGGAAAGAATTAAATTTAAAGTTCTCTTGCCGACATTTAAATGTATGCATAGCTGTGCTCCTACCTACCTACAAGATCTCATCCAAGAGTACACTCCATCTCGTTGCCTTTGCTCCAGTTCAAAACTGCTACTCTCATCTCCTTCAGTCTCCACAAAATATTACTGTCATCGCTCTTTCCATTACTCTGCTGCTTGTCTTTGGAACAACCTCCCAGTTAAAGAAACTAGAACACTCACAAATTTCAAGACACTGCTCAAGACCCATCTCTTCTCAAGCCTATGATTTTTCTTCTTTTTTCTTCTTTTAAATTCTTTTTCTAAGCGCAAAGGGACTTAAGTGTGTTTTGTGCTATGTAAAAACTGTGTATTATTATTGTTATTATTACTATTAAGCAATTAATATGTGGTAATCAATTAATCAATATGTGGTAAGTAATTAATAAATGTGTGGTAAGCAATTAATGAATATGTGGCAAGCAATAAATAAATATATGGTAAGCAATTAATAAATATGTGGTAAGCAATTAATAAATATGTGGTAAGCAGTTAATAAGTATGTGGTAAGCAATTTATAAACATGTGGTAAGCAATTCATACATATGTGGTAAGGATGTGTAAGGATTATTTCATTCTCTCTGATGGACTAAGGCATAATTATGTTTTATTTCCATTTAAGTGTCCTTCTTTTGTTTAGTGGTTATTCTACATCCTTTCTTACTAATCTTCAAAGCTTTCCTTCTGAGTAATTGTGTACTTGTTATTTTTTATTAAGGGGTAACTCCTTTCCACAAGCAGCTGTTGCTTTCTCTGAGTTGTCCCTGGTTTATTTACTTTTAACAAAAATGTACACCATATCTATTGATTGAAAAAGAACTGAAATAAATGTTAATATAAATTAATGTTCTTTATGTTTGTAGTAGTACTTCTAAGTAAAGTCACACATAACTTTAACTTCTCCTCTCTATTCTGTCTCTTTAAGGGCCCCCTGAAGGTGACCATCCAGGAACTAGATGGATCCTTTGAGCACACCCTACAGGTGGAGGAGAATATAACTAAAGGTGAAATTACCTGTCACTCAAAGAGTAGAAGGTGAGTTAAGCTAGTTATAACAAAGATTCAAAATAAAGATTTAAAGTGGACTTAAAGTCTAGAATTACAAGAATATATATTTTAGAGGTTAAAAAAAGAATAAATAAAATGACTAAACCATTTTCTGGTTGACAGAACCACAGGCTAATTTGTCTTCTATTTCATAGTGCACAATAAGAAAACAGATTACAAAAGTTGAAGCAAATTTTGTTCCTTACTTAGTTAAGTAGTGTCAAAATGAGAAGGACTTCTGCATTTACCAGCTGAAGAATATTTCCATATAATATTATCTCACAAGATGTGTATTTATTTACTGGTTTCTGTTTCTCTCAGGCATAAGAAGAAGAAGATTCCATTAATGAATGGGGAAGAAGTTGATATGGATCTGAATGCAATGGAGTAAGTTTTTGAAAGATAAAAATGATAAACGAGAATTTTTAGAACATGATAAATGCCACTACAACCTTTCAAAACTCTTTTTACACCAACATTGTCCTCACACAGAGGAAGTGATGAATAGTTTACCCTCTCATGTGTGAAGATGTGTCAGTCATTCTACATGTGTATTTTTCCATTTTGGCTTTCTTTCTATTCCGTAAAAACATTCATCAGTTATTGTAACAATTGGAAGTGGTTTAAGTTTAAATAGTACTTTTCTTATCTGTACATGTCAAAAGTAAGTGATAGAGGGCTTAAATGAAATAGCCAGTATTGGCCAGTATAATGTCTGATGCAGTTTACTCAAAATTGGCAATTTTCAACATGTTTCTTTATGTTTTGTTTAAATTTGAGAGTTTTAATATTGTTTGATATTTGATTAGCTGACTTGCATTGCAGCATTTTTATTGACTAGTAGTGGTGTGTCATGTGACAGAGGAAAGAGAATGTTGCACACATAGATTTTGTATTTTTGTTGCTTTAAACCTTGCTGTTATGTGAAGATATTGATGCATCAACAGTACAAGTATGTAGATGTGAGACCAAACATTGTGGTGCAAAATGAATCACTCTTATGTCAACACGGCAAATGACATCTGAAGGTGAATACAATTGTTTTTGTTGTATCAATGTATGTGATATTTATCTCTCTTGTTGTCTGATTCACTTTAATTGGTTGAGCCTTAGTCTCACTTTTTTCTCCACCATTTTTTCCTCCCCCTCTTTTTTTTTAGGGGGGTGGAGTGGGTTCAGAGGGGAGGTTAGGGGAGGAGAGTGTGTATTCAGACAGTAATAACTGACCTAATTTCACCATAATGCTAATTTGTCCATCCCTTCCAGTGCTGACTCACCTGTCCTGTGGATCAGAGTGGACACTGCAATGACCTTGGTCCGACATGTCTTCTTTGAGCAGCCAGATTTCCAGTGGCAGTACCAGCTGAGATATGAGAGGGACGTTGTGGCCCAGATTGAGGTGAGTGTGGAAACAAAAATGTTACTATAGAATGTTTTACTCAAAACTGTCGTATGATAGTTTTTCTAAAAACCAACTTAGGTCCAAACTGTTTCCACTATATTGCCACTCCACGTCAAAAGGCAATATGTATAGAACTATTGGGTCAACTGCATAGTGATCACTGAAGTTTTTGTGCCAGGCAGGGTTGTAGCTATGGTGGGCGATGCCAGGTGGCAGTTACCAGTATTCGATATTGCCACCCAACACTCAGAGCTAATAGCTCTGCTTCTGCCCACCACTCCTTTTCAAAATTTAGAGTGAAACTTGGTCAAATTGTATCCCTAATTTACACTAAATGGATATTTGGTCTGCAATATGACCTTAAAATGAAATGATTGTATTAACACATAAAAAGACAAATATTTAAAAAAAATGTAAATTTTCTCAAATATACTAAGGCCAAATCTTCATAAAAGATGCCCCCATTTTGCATGTCATTGCCCTGTATATTTAAAAAATTTTCCAAAGTGGAGAGTGACACTTCCCCCTTAGACCTCATGATGGCAGTCAGTCTCTACTGCCATCTGTAGAAATATCTAGCACTAATTTTGCCTGAGCTGCAAACCTGGGGACATGTATCAAAGTACCAGAAATGCAAAGCAGCAAAACTCTAGATGACTTGGATACTTCTTGTTGGGTAGATTGTCCTTGGCCTTATGCACTGTCCTGTAAGAGAAATATTACTGGGCAATATAAACTTAAAAGTTTCAGTGAGAGATCACAGATAGGTAAAAGTGTTTTTGACTTGGGGTAATTTTACTGTACGTTGGAGTGTACTATTTAGAGTTCCTATTCACAAAATAACCATTGGTTTGTACAAGTCGTTTCCAAGTACCTTGGAAGCTTCCCCTTTCAGGAAAACAAAATCTGGTCTGTGATTTAAAGCTTGGAAAGCTATGTCGAAAAGCTTGGAAAGCTCAGTGAGTGTTAATGTTTCTTTACAATTACTTGTAAGCACCCAAAATTATTTTGCTATGTCAGTGTCAGTGTTTGTTTGCAGTCTTGGAAAAATTTGTAGTGCTTGAATTTTGGTTATTCACAAGATGATCTAGATAGAGTGATTGAATGTCAGTCGTAGATTAATACCCTTAATATATTTCATAGTTTTGTTCATTCTTATGTGCTACATGTTCAACAAACTAAAGTAAATATTGAAACTGTTGTTGATATATTACTTGCTTGAAAAAGTGTTGGTGCTTAAAATGGCTGGAAGAAATGCTTGAATTCTTTCATCAAAAAAGTGTACGAATCCTGAGTTGTGGATGTAATACCCTGCATGATAATTATTGATTAATTGCGATTAATTATTGATATTGATTGTTGTGAATGTTGTACAAACCAGCCTTCGAAGGCAATTACTTTATCAGGATAATTGTGAAAGTAGCTATTAGGGAAGCGAATAAAAAATGACTTAGTTGTTTATACTTCACATGTGTTCTCAATTAAACATTTAGCCTTTGTTAACTAACATTCTGCTGTGTCTATGTATTACTCCTCAGGCTATTGATGCCCTAGCTGAATTTCCTAGCATGGGAACTATTTCTGCATTGTCGGACATAATGGCTGACCATAAAACATTCTACAGAGTCAGGACCAAAGCTGCGAACTGCTTTGCTAAGGTAAAGTCCTTCTGTTGTAATATTGTGTGAGGGCATATTTCATGTACTGGTGTCCAACTACTTGTTTACTGGTAACTCATTGTTTTTCAAATCAATAATGAAAGTTTCATCCTTATATTGTTTTAAGAGAGGTTGAATTTTATGATGTTGCATATTCATGACTTGCATTTTGTAGGATTTCAAGTATGTCAACTTGCATATTAGTATGTACTCAATCAAAAGCAAGCAAGTCACAACATTGACTTGCTTGTAACCAACCATCTTACCGTTTTTCCAGTTTTATTGCATCATGAAGGTGGTTTGTTTCTTCATCCTGTTGTTTATATGTTATGTAAACATAGTCCACACTTACAAAGAACATTTTCCATACCCCTATCTAGGTGTGAAGTAATTAGAACTATGATGTGATTGACACTAAGTTCATTACATCAAATGCTTTAGCAGAATGATTAAATATGGTATTGGTGACATGTTTAAAAAACCACTCTTGCCTCGAGAGTGTATCACAATTACACATATACCTTGTAATGTCTGCATAGAAATATCTGTGATTAGTTTTTGTATATGTAGTATGTATTCTTGTGGAGGTTGCATGACTTTTTTGCAATGTTTCATTTTATTCGAAATTTACAGGTAGCTAACAAACTAATGACAACGTTCAGTGGACATTCTGCTCTCATTACCATCTTTAAGAAGATTTACGGCTCCTACTCCTGTCCAGAGATTGTCAGGAGAAATAACTTCAGTAATTTTCCATCGTACTTCCTCATCAAGGTGAGGAATTATTTAAAAAGATGTTAGATCATGTGAAAAAATTTCTTTTGTAGTGTCATTTAATTTTTTTCATGTCGATAAAAAGCAGAATTAATATGCATTAAAAGGAGTATCCCCTTATCTGTGTGATAATATTGATTTCGTTATGCCTTTAACTGTAGTGCAAAAATTGTCGTATTTTTAAAAGGTGAATGTCCTCCTAATGCAATTTGGCATCATAATAAACCTTTGTAATCTAATTTGACCAGTTTTAGTGTTATAAATAGTTAAAGAAATAGGGTTAGTTTTAGCCTAATTTTGTACCTTGGGTGTGGAAAAAGAAACAAGTATTTAAGCTTAAAACTTTGGCATGGGTTAAGTTTGGCTTCCAGAGTGGTGAATTTGTAGGATAGATATTCCAGTCCTCCATATCCAGTGTAACATTGTAATGGTCATATGTCTGCATCTTATACCAGGATGTTTTGCATACACCTTGGGTCTGGATATGTTCCTTAATATTGTACAAAGTCAGTACAGTAATCAAAAAGATAAAGGAAGTTTAATTTTTCAAAAATATTTTGGAAATTTCAAGATTTTCATAAATTCTCACCCAAGCTCCCAGATTTTGGATGGAATTTGATACTCAGTTATTGAATAGATTAGTTAGTTAGATGAGGTTTTACTGCTCAGTTTGTAACCAATTGGTTTAAGTTGGGCCGGCCGCAGCCTTTCTTCCAGTTGTGGCTCACTGGCTTGTTTTCCCTACTCCATCGCATATGCTGAGCACCAAGCATAATGGCAGTAGGTTCCATTTAGAAAGTCTTTGGTATGACCTGGACAAAATTCAAACTCCCGACCTTCTGGCTGCAAGTCAGATGCTGTGACCACTTGACCATGCAGTCGGTCTGTTATTGACTCAAAGTTGTGATTCGTAACTTGTAGTATTGAGTGGGTGCCCAGTGTAAGTGTCATGTGTGAGAAAATGAATGTGTGAGGATTGAGTAGAACTCTTTGCTAAACAAAATATATCATACCGTTTGATCAAGAACTGCTGTGAACATTCATCAGTACCACGGATAGGTAGAAGACACTAGGTCAGAAAAAACTTCCTTTTTCTGAGATCATAATGTTATTTTTTGTCATGAAATTGCAAAGTGTTAGCATAAATTAAAGACATCTGTTGAAACATTGCTTTGATAAGCTTCTTGAATGTGTAGTGAAATTAAATTTAAATGACTACCACTTACTTTTTCCATCAGGAATTGCCTAAGGCAATGGGTTTGATTCGTAATACCCATTCCATCTGTCCGAGAGAATGTCTCAACTTCCTTCTAGACTTGATCAAGTATTGTGATAATACAAAAAACCATGTGAGTCACTACCCCTTGCTTTTGTTTTGCTTTCATAATGTGTCTACAAAATCTTTCATTGTTAAGGTTTATTTTAAAAGTATGCATCCAACTAATGTCTCTTTGTTTAATCTTGGGGTCATCCAAGAAACTACATTTTGTGGAAATATAGAAAGATGAGGTTGCATCCTGTTCTTATATCTTCTGAGTTGTGTTACATCTCTCATAGGCAGCTTTGGAATCTGTGGAAGTGACTGATAAATTCAATTGGTTCATTTGGGAGGCCTTGGAATGTGTCAATTTAATTTTTATTTGATTTAATGAGCCTGGAAAAGTACTTAAATTTCATCTGTAGCATTCATTGATGTATTGTAGAAGTGTTGTTAGAATTATCTTCTGTATCTTTTGAAAACTGAAGTAATAATTCAAAATGCTGTTGATGTTTGATCAGAGACAATGTTGGTTCTTAATATTAGCTTAAAAAAGCACAGCACATGATTTCTATCTTTAGAAAGGTGTTTTATACCTGTTTATCTTGCATATTAATTTTTACACAAGTTGAATCTCTTTCATTTGGTTTTATCTGATGGCACTTAATATCAAATAATTTTGCTTGAATGGTGTAGGGTGACAGTCAGAAATATTTGGTCATGACCCCTTGTTTCAGTTTTGACAAAAATTTGGGAGGCATAAGATTGGTTCAGAAATCATGGGTAACGTAAAATAGTGAGTTTTTTTTCTTGGATATAAAAGAAATCAAGCAAATTGTGAAAGAAGGTTGAAAAACAACACACAGGGCTGAAATTTAGCACTTGTCCTGTAGTCTGTGATGGGCTAAAATTGCATCAGACAACCACTTTCTCTCTCCTTGAGCTTGTCCGACGGACAAGCAGATTTTATTTGTAATTAAATAGCTCCTTACATCAGCAAGAAATTTTGTCATAAAAAACCACTCCTTAAGGAAATTGTATTGAGACAATGGTGTGGACTACGTCTTCATCATTGTACCATGGAAATAAAATTGGAAAAATGCAGAATTTATAATAAATGTTTGTTTTCTATGACAGAGACAGGAAATACGATCGTTCATCTCTTGTTTGTCACTTTCATTCGGACAACCAAAAAATATTTTGGACAACCTAAATTTGGTTTCAGGCTGTCCGATGGGCAACCTGGAAATTTCTTTAAAAATCAGGAGGGACACATGTTACAAAACATGCTGATAAACAGTTTGTTTGAAAACATCAGTTGCAGCTGCTAATGTTCTTCCGTATAGTAAAGAGTTTTAAGTTTGTTTCAGAATTCTTGTCCTTTATAAGTAAATTGTCAGTTCTGCTTTGAGAATGCCTAATACATTCCATTCGATAATATCTGACCAGGTTGGTGGTGGTAGTACCTCTGGTCATGGTAGGATGTCTAGGAATTTTTATTTGGTCACTGTTACAAAGGATTATTGAACACAGACGTAGCGATATAAGTGTTTATTCATCTGACCCTCAGTTTCATTTATGATTTGTTTCTCATTTTCTAATACACCCTAGTATTCTGATAACTACTATAGAGCAGCTTTGATAGATGCCCTGACCAATACCATTACTCCTGCAGTGTCTACGGTCAATACCAGTGTGGATAACTTGATTCCTGAAACAAAGGTTGGTAGTATTCTGGATTTGCAATTGGTCTCTTGCTTTAAAATTAATTATTTAATTAATTTATCTAGAATTATGAGAGAATCAATATTGACAGAAAATGTTAAGTTTTGATTGATTCCATTCATCTTTGTTTAATAAACTCTTGAACTGTAATATTTTGCAACAAAATAAGGAAATTCTTCATGTTGCTGACACATGAGTTTCTATGAGAAATTTAAGTCAAACTGGAGTACAATATTTTTTTCCTAAAAGCAAACAAACACAAAGTTGTAATGAGTACCTGTCCATTCCTGCACTGAAAAGGGATATATACCTGTTACATCATAGCCTAGCATGGTTTAATGAAGGCTAGCTTGAAAAGTTGCCAAGCTTCAAGAGAAACTAAACTTTAAAGTTATAAGTAACTGTAAATGTCCTCTTGTCGGTAAGGGTTCCTTGGCTTCATGCATTTTAGAGGCATTAGTAGGCCTATTTCTAACATCTAATCATTTTTTGATGAAAATTCCATTGTTCAAGTTTTGTTTATGTCCCCAGGCTGGAGGTCCCATTAGTCATATGTTGCACCTCTGCAGCATTCTCCACCTATCCCCAGAGTTGTTATCTTTATAATCTCTTGAACAAACAAGCTGCCAGGACACTATTGTCCTCAACTCCCTTATCAACAAGTTGTGGGAACTACTTTACAATCCATCCATTCTTTGAGATAAGACATGTACCCCTGCACAACTGACTGGTGGTCTAATTAACTAAGCCATAAAACCTGACCTCACAGGAATAGGACAGGATTTTAAGTTTTCAGAAGATGCAGCATAATAATACTAATGGGGAAAGTAGCAGCATGTTCCAGTATTATCATGAGCAGCAATCTGTACTTTTAAGGATGAGAAATTGATTTCACAGAATCATCATCTTAAATATCATTTTCTTCTCAGCTCATACTTGAGGAAGTTGTTCGTTGTCTGAACCTTGAAAAGATCTTGCCCTCATATCAGTACACAGTCACAGTTAGCTGCCTCAAAGCTATTAGAACACTACAAAAGAATGGACACCTACCCAGTGATTCAACACTCTTCCAGAGCTATGCCCAGTATGGACACTTCATTACCATTAGGGAAGTAGCCATGGAATCTCTTGTTGATATTGTTAAAGGTACATCATTCTTGTTTGTATCAAAAGAGAGCACTTCACCATTTTTGTCCATAAAATTTGTAAGATTGTTTGCAAGTTGAGTGAATAATGTATTAATTACTTTTACTTGACATAGTTATTCATAGGCTTTTACTGTGAGTTTCCTTGCATCTTTCAAACCTATATTCCCTCTTTGTGGTAATCCAGAATAGCTTTGTTGAATACTTGGCTGGAAGCTTACTACTTTTCTTGGTCATTGTTCAATCTTTATGAGGAAAACAAATGAAAATTCAAAAACATTCTCTGCCCCCTGCATGTAAGCATCATGGCAGATATGGTATTATATCAGCATTAGTGCAGAAGAGCTGCAGTCATTGTAAATTTCTGTTATGTACATATGAGACCATTTTAACATAACCTTGAAGTATGTAAGAAGGTAAAAAGGTTTATGCAGTTCAAAGAAAGCCTTTAATGTACTGCAGTCACTGCATTAAAACTTAGTATGGCCAATGGCTGGCATAAAATCTTATCTTTTGTGGGGCTGCATGTATTTGTAACTTCACCAGTTTTCTTGGAATGTAGTAATAATAGAAAAGAAAAGCTTAACAAAATTAGGGAATTGTACTAGCAGTGTATCCTATTTAAATAGATAAAGTGATTTTTATAGTGATTTGTAGGGTTATATTGTATCTTATCCTAACCTGGTGGTTGGTGATCGTAAGTCTTGATGTCACAATATTTTGGGTACTTTCAATGTTGCTGGCTTGCCCTCGTTTCCGGATATCCATTACTCCTCACATTACCATGGGAGGGAGGCAGGCATTAGTAGTTATGGACATCCAGGAAAAGTGGTTTTATTTTATAATCCAGTTGAAATGTGGTAAAAGCATCAATGTAAGAAAATTAGTGGAAAGTTCATCTTTAAGACTTTATTAATACTTTTGCCTTGTAGTAAAAAATGTGTAAATTTTTTCCAAGGTAAATAATTTAATATTGTTTGCTACCTGTCCTCAATCAGAATATTTTAGATGAAAGTCTGAGAATTTATAGAAGTGTATAGAAGAAATTTGGAACCTTATAAGAATAGTCCAACACACTTTCATTAAATTCCTCAAAATAGAGAAAGGTATGAAAGTCCAACATGCAAAATCTTGAAAGTTTCCGTTTTTCCATATATGACAAAACAGCGGTTAAAGTGACATAACTTTTTGAAGCCATCGAAAAAGGTTATGTCTTAGAACTCTCACTTGCTTTGCCTTACATACTGTAATGCCCAACAGTGGCAACAGCAACAGTTAGTGTACAGTACTGAGGCTAGAAATTTCGCCGTAAATATATTCATATTTTCATCTTATCAATCTGTTTTTAAGATAGCGCTGTTAGAATATTTTTTAGGTCTCCTGTAGTTGTAAACCCATCCTGGACTACTCTTTTATAATTCATCTAGTATTTTGCTGTTTTAATGAAGTTCGGTGAAATTGCCCCAAGATCTTTGGGATAGTGGGGAGTAGTTTCATTTATACAGCATCATGCTTTTTTGTTTTCAGTGGAAAATAATGGAGACATTTTTGGCTGGCTGCTGGACTTAGCAGAACAAGATCCAGTTCCGTATATGAGGTTTAGTAAAAGTTAACCATAAACTCATGCAAATGAAGTAAAAATTACTGACTCATACATACTTCGTGT
>WURT03000027.1:252483-268558 GCA_009936505.3 Holothuria glaberrima
AGCAATGGCAGTATTACGTTACGACGCAAAAGTCAGGCATCTAGCGCCTTCGGCGCTAACACGCACTTGTGCGCGTTAGCATGCACATCATTCATTATATCCATAATATTGTTTCCAGATAGGGGGCGTCGCTAGAGAGGGGTGGGGGCGTGGCAACCTCATTCACTCACGCAGTCGGCAAAACCCTGTACTAGTCGGCAAAATGAAGGAAAGAGAGAAGTACAAACGAAGGAAAGAGGGAAGAAGAAAGAAAAAAAAGAGAAAAAAAGGGGAAAGAGAAGAGGGAGAGGGAAAGACCGAGCTAACAGAGAAAAGAATGGAGGAGAGAGGGGTAAAGAAGGGCAAGAGAACGGGTTTGGTGCAGACGGAAGACAGGGGATTGGAATGCAAAAAAGAAAAAAAGCTACATAGGGCTTTTCAGTAGCATTGTATATACTGAAGGAGTACATCGTTCATGGTAACGTGGTATTCTGGCATTGAGTCGGTAAATTCTGCGCCAGTCGCCAAAACGAAGGAAACATGAGGAAAAGAAATAGGAAAAGAAGTGAAAGAAAGAGGACAATTTTTCCTAATAAGAACTCAAAATTTTCGGCGCGAGAGTCACTTCAGTTTCTTCGATAGTTCCAATCTACGAAGCTAAAAAGCGTGTGTCCTGTCAACCTTACGAAGTAACATGTAGGCAGTGTAGGCAGGTACACATAGGTTATGTAGAGTTCGTAAATTTCTTCTCACATTGCAAAGCGTAGTTGCTGTTCTCTAATGTGTATCATGCGGTAGGGTCAGTTGGTGAGAGACTCACGGGTAGTCCAGGTGGTTTCGACACAATGTATGTTGTCCCCGATACGGTCTGCAACCCCTACAGTTTTTATTTTTTTCATTTTGTTCTTAAAGATTGCATGTTTTTTGTGTAAAGCTACCAAAAATTTTCGCGCGCTTTGCAATTTCACGATTCAGACTCATTGAAGAACACAATCAGTGCGCAACTCGGCTCTTGAAGTATTAAGAGATATTATGCAAAATACAAGGGCGTAGGAAGTGGGCGGGGTGGCTCCAGCCCCCTGCGAAATTCTAAGGGAGCGGAAGTATGTTTCACTTTCCAAGGACAAAAACCCCTTATTTGTCCTTCTGTTGAAAATGTCAAATATTTGCAGTAATTTACCTTAAAATTAGTCCAAAATGATGCACCAAATTTCATTTGAGGTCCCTCAAAAATCCAAAAATTTTCCAAGAAATGTCAAAAATTTGAAGTAATTTAACTTAAAATTAGTCCAAAATGATGCACCGAATTGCATCTAAGGTCCCTCAAAAATCCAAAACTTTTCCAAGAAATGTAAAAAATTTGCAGTAATTTTACTTAAAATTTAAAAATTTTAAATTAGTCCAAAATGATGCACAAAATTGCATCTAAGGTCCCTCAAAAGTCAAAGATTTTTTTCCAAAGGGAAGGGGGACCCTTTCCCCTTATACCTCTCCCCGGGACGGCCATCCCAAACAAGGTTCAGCCCCCATTAAGTCTCAAAAAGCTTCCTACGTCTATGGCAAAATATGCCCTGCAGTGGCATGGGATAGTTAGGCTCTTTCATATCCAGGTGCGGATCCAGAGGGGGGTCCAGGGGGTCCGGATCCCTCCCTGCTCTTAGCCACAAAAAAAAAAATCATCCATTTTTCTCCATTAGGACTAGAGATGTGTCAAGGCAATTTAATTTTGAAGTTTCCGAAGTGAAGGATGTTCTTATGAGAGAGTTGCTGAGGTTGTTAGCCCGTTTGTAGGCAATGAGCGGGGGTTTCGAAAAAATCTTAGATAATGTCGGATGTTTCTGGATAAAATGCCAATGTTTTATGAGGCAACTCTTGAGATCCTTGGTTTTGGTGTGAGGAGAATATAGAAACTTAAAAGCCAAAGATGGATTGGTGGGTTTCATTTTTGATGTAAGCAGAGATGCGCGATTTTCGAAACTGATAGCAAAGGCAATTCCGCTCCAGTAAATTAAATTATGTGGCTTTAGTATCAAAGTCAGAGCGGTTTTTACAGAGCTGGAGGTGGCGCAGGGTTTTTTCCTTAATACATCCTATAAAATAGCTTTCTGGGTGTGTAGGTTCCCGTGATAAATAATGAAAGGTTTCGCAGGGTCTAGTGTGAGTGCCAGTATCGAGGTTTCCCGATATTCAACACGAAGATTGCAATCACTAGAATCAGACTGGTCCTCCGTTGGAGCTGCATTCTGTCTCTTTGGTGATAGCGTACTCTTGCACTTGGTAGTGCTCATTTTGAACTAATGTGATGGGTGGATTGATTAATTGTGTTGGGGAGATAAATCATCAAACGGACGTGAAAGAGAATAAATTGGGTAGGCCTACTTGTTCCTCATTGAATTTGAGGTGTCATGGTTGATTACTCTTGCTTCGGTAACTAGAGGTTTATTTGTTCTTGTTCAGGTTCAGTTTTACCCTAAAACAGGGCATTCAGACCCAGGCACGTAGTCGGGGGGGGCACGTGCCCCCCAAAAATTTTGATAAAAGGTCTCCCACTGAAGGAGGAAAATTTTTATGAGACCAGCCTATTTGGAATAAAAATATAGGAAGAAAAAATGGAAGATCTCGCACCATTTTGCATGTAGAGTCCTTGACATTATTAAAAAAAAATCCCCTTAGACCCCTCAGCCAGTCCGACGAAACTCCAACATCGATGTGGCCCCAAAAATTGCTTACTCTGGCTACTGGCCTATTTTGGACCCCTCATTGCAAAATTTCCTGGATCCGCCCTTGATATCCCAAGTTCTCAACATCCCCTCGACATAGGGGCTGTCGGAACTTGGGGTCGCCCCCCATGGCCCGGCCCCCATCGGGGAAATTCTGTCGCCACCCATGGTCGGTTTACTTATTTTAGCTTTCAGAAAGGTTCTGTTACTCAGCTAAACTTAGTACAAACCCTTTCCATCTTTCCAAATAACTAAATAAGTTTAATACATCGATTTATGTAAATGCCGGGAATTTTATCTCATTTCGCTAAACTAAGTAAATATTCTCTTGTGTCTGTCGTGCGGTACGGCTAGTGACTGGAGGAGGGAAGTACAGTGCAAGTTGTGCCCGATAGGGCCCAAATGCCCAGACAATTGACCTATATAAGCTTTAAATATAAGTACAGATTCCTTTTAGTGTATGGTAATCCCAAAAATTTAGCGTGCTTTGCAGTTTAGATTCCGAAAAAAATCACAGCGGAACTATTTTCCTCTAGTATATACAAATTCCATGCAACATATGCCCCGCAATGGCATGGTGGTATATTACACAGGTTTTAAAATCTCCTCTCAAGAACCCTTCGACGACATCGGGGCTGTCGGGGCTTCGGGTCTCGCCCCCCCCCCGGTCGGGGATTTTTCCCACTGTCGAGCAAATCCCAGGGTCACCCCTGCTGGACCACTACCGGTTGAACTAGCGGTTCTCTCTAACTGCATCGCTTATCAACACTTCCAGTCGGCATTTGCTTCTCCTCAGTCGGCAAATACGGCACCACACCCCTCTAAGAAAAATGCTCTAGCGACGCCCCTGATCACTTCATCACTTCACCTAAACTGCTTCAGTTCGTACAGTTGCAATACAAGCAACATGCATGGAAAGTGGGATCAAAATTTGGGCAAATTTATATAAATGTTAAACAAAATATACCAACATTTTAACTTTTTAGGGCCATTTCCTGCAATCTGGGAGGTCTGGGAGGCATTTTTAAAAAAAATTTCCTCCATACGCTACGCACCAACCCATGGTGGCGCATAACGTAACTACGCTAGACCCATCTTTTCAACATGCACAAGTCAGCCCCCAATCGAAAAAACCTTCCAACGGCACTGAGACAGACAGTCATCACCCCTAAAGCATTGGTAGCTCGCCAGGCCCGTGGTTAAGGGAGTCAAGGGGGCGAAGCCCCCTTGAAAATTTTATGGCCCCCAGGAAGTTTTCAAGTTACCATTGACTTAATACATTTCTACACATTTGCCCCCTGAAAATTTGTCGCCCCCTGGAAGTCATTTCACCCCCTTCAGTGCCTTCTCTGGCTACGGGTCTGCAGCTCGCCATAGGGGCCCGGGGCAAGTGCCCCCCAAAAGTTTTCAAAACATGGTCTTCAATCTCACAGCACTGCAAGCACCAGTCTATCTATTGCATGGGTAGGGAATCTCCAGCCCGCAAGGCAATCCATAAAATATTATTTAAGAAACGATTGAAAGTGTCAAATTCAAATCATTTAATTGACACTTACTTTTTAGGCCATCATTTATCTTGCTTACACCAACTGACCAAGGAGCAGGGCTGTATCAGAGTATGTTTGAAACAGTGTGGAGTTATTAAAGGTTGACAGTTTTAATATCTAGGCCGGGGTTATCATCACTAAAGACTTAAACTGGGATAATCATATCAAGATTACTTGTAATAAAATCAACAAAATCCAAGGCATTCTCTGTAGGAAACTGTCTTTTTCCCGAGAGATGTGAGGTCGGCTGCTAACAACAAGTCTTCTGCTGTCTGTGGCCTCGCCATACAGATGTTGAGTCTTGACTGGTCAAATGCCATAATCCCAGTGACATTTCGCTAATCATATATTAGGGAGTCGGGACTATTGTGGCAAAAGGTTTTACCCCCCAAAAAAAATCTTTTTAGAGTGTGTGTACTAGATTTAAAGTAAACATGCTTAAGTGATAGTAACAGAAAGTCCAGATTCTTTATTTCCTTCCTCACTCTCTGTCACTTCCTGTACCCCTTCATCGTGTGACACTCTGTTCCTCAGTGTCGCTTGTCCTTTCCCCTTCACCTAAATCTGCCTGCCGTTCATTTCCCGGTTTCTTGTTCGTCCTTTCCATTGCTCAACCTCTTGACCACGCAACCTTCCCCCTCTCTCCTGGTCATTAGATCCGTCCTTTGTTGCAAGGACGCAGGAAGGGGTAGGTTAAAGTAAAAAGTAAAAAAATGTGGTGGGTGGAAGCATGCTTCCGCCCCGGGGACGTTTTTAAAGAGGGAACAAAGAAGAGAGTTTTGTCTTGATTTGAGGGCCTCAAATAAAGGGCAAAACTATCTTCTTTGTTCCCACTTTAAAAATGTCAAAAATTTACAGTAATTCTCCTTAAAATTTGCTCAAATATTGCACCTGTTGCATCTAGGGACCCACAAATATTCAAAAATTTTCCAAAGGAGAGGGGGCATGAAACAGTGTTCAGTCCCCCAGTCGAAAATATCCTCCTACGCCTATGCTTTATTAGTTACTGAGCCGTGTTCCGGCACGCATGAAACTTCTGCGCATGTCGTTCCTATTTTAAAAATAACCACAAAGAGCTTGTGACCAAGCAGATCAATCGTGTGAAACATAAATCTTAGCCCTTCCTTTTTTATACTCCAAGATTTTTGAAAAAATCGTGTTTGAAAAGTCACATGTAGTGTTCTAATGAAATAATGTTTTTTTTTCATATTTTTCAATTCAGGTTTCTCCCTGGTTTCTCTACTTCTCATGCCTTACTTCATTTGATTGATATGATAATGAATGCTTTTGGAAAGAGACTCTGTCTCTGATATTTTCTCAGTGGCGGATTCAAGGGGGCGCAACACCCCCCATTGGCCGTCATACGTGAAAAAAGTTGAGGCAAAAAAAGAAAAAAAAAGAAAATGCTTCAAAATGTGTCACATATAAAACCATTGTGGATCTCATTCCTCTTCCAAAAGCAAAAAATTTGCAAAGGGGGACACCTCTCCCCTAGACCCCTCCCCCAGGACAGCGATCAAACAAACCTTTCGCCCCCTCTATTTAAAATTCCCTGTATACGCCCCTGCCTTCTTAGACTTATAAACTTAATTACTATGGAATTAGAGGTATGCACTACAATGGTCAAAAAGCTACTTATCAGACAGACATCAATTTGTTGCAATTAGTAACGCAAATCCCTATTTTCGTGAAGTCACTTGTGGTGTTCCCCAAGGGTCTATTTTGAGAGCACTTCTTTTCCTATAGTGTATGTTAATGATTTACAAAGAGCCAGCGGTAATCTACATGTTATTAGTTACGGTGATGATACAAACATTTTTATTCGAATCCTGATATCAATCATCTTCTTGAAACTGTTCAGCTCCAGTTCGTAAATGTTTACAGGTAAGGTGGTTTTGTATTAATAAGCTTTCGCTAAATTTTAGGAAGACTACTTCAGTATTATTCAACTCGGTCAGTAAACCAGTTGATACCACAATTCAATCAATTAATCTATGTAATACTCACTTCTTGGAGGTGTTTTTAAGGGGCTTATTGAGTTGGTTCACAAAATTCATGATTTTTTTCACACCTGTTGAGATTTACTCACATCTTGATGGTAAATTATCAAACTAAGAGATTCTGCACATCTGACTCACAACTGAAATGGCAATGATAGGGTAATTAATGATTAAAATCATTTATTACAACTTTGTGACCAGACACTTTTTACCATTATGTAGTAATCATATGCAATCCCTTTCCACAAGAACAATACAATTTCTCACATTTTTAGACTCTGTAGGAAGTGAAACATGACTAATGAGGCTAATTAGAGGCATTGCCATGCAGTGAGTTCCTTCAAACTCGTCACAAAAATAATCGATGTCAACTCAATGAGCCCCTTTAATTGACAAGCACGTATCTTGGAAAGACCAGGGAGTTCTAGTTGTTGCACCTCCCTGGAAAGACCACATTGCTTCAGTGACTTCAAAATGTCTAAAAATATTGGAATTATCGGCTTTCTAAGCTCTATTTTGCCTAATAAATTCTCATTACTTTCTCTAATACTCCAATCCTTTCTTTTTTATCTTACTCATGATAATATTGCTTGGGTTCTACTTATCCGTCTAAGTTTACAGTTGTTTATCCTTCAAAAAGATCCGATATATTTTTAATACATGTAATCATACGCCCCCACCCTTTAAAAAGTTGGACCTTTTGTCAATTTACCATATAAATCGTTATCAATGTGGTATTCTTGTTTACAATTTTTTGATAGACAATACCATATATTTTTGTGATTACTTTAAGATGTGCTGTGAGGTAAATTCCTATCATACTCGCACAACTAACCACTTGAGAACACTGCTTTACAGACTTCAGTCTTCCTTTCATTGTGTTCGTTAGATGTTGCTCCCAGTGTTTGGAATTCCCTTCCCCCTAAGTTCAATAATTCAATGTTCTTCTCTACACTCTTTCAAAAGAAATGTAAAACGTTTATTTACAAACAGCAGCCTATGACCAAGGGAGGCAACCTTGGGGAATGGGGGAATATATCCCCTGCATGGAACTGGATGGGGGATACTGCACACCATAGCCCCCTCCCCCATGAAATCAACCCGGCAAATTCAGAAATCAGAACACTTTACCTTTTTTCTAGACTTTTACAATAGGCCTATTTCCCTTTTCGGCTTCCACATTATCCCAAACGGGTACGGACTATAACTTACCCGACCCACGGCAGAGTTGCTTGTTACTCCCTCCTAGCCTGACCACTCTCTCAATATCCCATACAAGTATATAAGTGACATGTTAATCCCATTAGTTTCCCTTTGTTTGCATGCAGGTGTATGCAACACTAGCAAGAATCTGATGGATAATTCCTTAAGAATAAAATCCCTTCATAAGCTGAATCCAAAAGACACGCCCAGCAAAAACTACTATTTTTAGGTGGCCTATTGGACAATACAATTAAATATATTGCATAACATTATTTTTAAACGATACGATTTATAGATTTTGATTTATGTAACTTTTAATTTATTTTTTATCGTTAACTTGTGTACAAAAGAGGAAAATTCAAATGTATTTTTCTTAATAATCAATTTCTGTTTCTCATCGCTTCAAATATTCCCTATTTCTCCGATGACTATCTTTTGCTATTTCTAACCATTTGTGTGTGCATCAGGATGTTCTAAATGATAAAAGCTTGTGTCTGATTTATCAAAAAATGTTTTTATGAGGTCTATTGGACAAAATATGATGACGTCATCAAACTTCGGTGAAACAAGTAGTAAATTTACATTTTTCTTCTCATTTTACACATTTGAACTTATAATATCGTAACAGTCCATGCATTAAGCTTAATTTGCAAACGATATAGTATCTAAATACTGAGATATGACACTTGAAATTTATTTTCAGCCATTGACAAGTGTACAAAATAAGATTTAAAATGCATTTTTCTCAAAAGCTAATTTCTGATTTTCATCGCTTGAAATTTAACCTGTTTCTCAAATGAATGTGTAGGCCTATATCTTCTTCTTATTTTGTCATTGTAAATTTGTATGTTCATTAGGACAGTTTGATTAATAAAACGTTTATGTGATTTGTTATACTATTTATAATTTTCTCTTTCAGCAGTAGCAATCCGGGGACTGTTCAAGTTTAATACGTAGATTAATTATTACATTTTACCATCATAATACACACAATTTCGTCATACCCAATAGCCCAAGTTTACCGCACGCTTTGCACGTGATCTGCACGTGACATAATTGATCAAAATTCCTTCCATGTAGACACAAGTGTATTCATACATTTGCATTTTTATACATTCATCGGAGCCGTAGACTGTGGGAACTATGGGGACGGCTGCTTTATAAAATTGACGCGTCCTAAATGAAATTTGGTTTGTAATTAAAAAAAAAACAAACTATTAAAATTTTGAAAGTTTCATTTTCCTGATTATAATAGTATGCAAGAATGAATCTCTTTTGAATCTACCCATACGTAATAGCTCTGTGATCTACCCAACATGGTACCCACCACGCACCTGCCTGTTATTTTAGACTGCGTATCTCTTGTGGCAGTGTTTCCCAACATGGAAGCAAGCAAGTCCTAAGCTAATTAGCTGATTCAGGGTTGCACTGTAGATGTCATAGAAAATACTAGCTTTTTTACGTTCGAGACATAAATTCAGTCTAAGAAATTGAATGTTTTACGTATACATTACCATTAAAAGTGTCAAAACATACTGAAATAGACCCTTAATTATGGAGTTCTCAAGGAGAAGTGGGACACCCGTCACACCTCCTCCAGTCAGGTCTGGACGGCAAGACCAAATTCATGACACTCATGTTAGGGATTAAGAGCCACTTGAGAAGGGTTCAGAAAAAAAAGGTGGGAAACATAACTAATTTAGAAGGCCCTCTGGTTTCTATACCGTGTCACAGTGTGTTTTAGCCTGTGCATAATTACCTTTAACAACATGTTAATTTCAAGTAGCTTAGAAGGGGTTTGACTAAATAAAATTTGAAAGTTTCGTGTTAATTGAAGCCTGATTTTCAAGAACAAGAATTTAAAAATACTGAAATAGCAAATATTTAGATGCAACTTACAACTACACTAGTTCAACATGATGCCAGTTTCGGCAATGCTGGAAGGCATGCTAGACAAACACTTTATGGCTAACACGCCATACTGCCCTCCCGCACCCATCCCTTCCCCCTTATGGATTTTGCCCTGCCCATTTTCTAATTATAATTACTGACCTGCTTCTGTTTGATGCAAATTCTGAAATACGGCAGCCATGTTTTTATATACTTGGGGGTAGAGGCGATCGTCCCATGAACCCTGCTTTCGGTTTGCGTCCCTTTTATTTATAATGGTGCTCCCACGCAAATCTTCCACTTTGCGTGACAATCTAATACTTTTGGGATGCAAACTTTCTTCCAACACTGGTAATTTACACACCGTCACGGTAGATGGGAAATACTAGTGAAAAAAGTTGTAGAATGCAATTTGCTACAATGTATGGTGGATTTTAGATTTTAACATACTGGCGACCGATGTATAATACATGCGAGGCTTGCTTTTCTCTGACACTAGCGACAGTTTCAGGTAAATGCCGGCAAATCTGTGCTTTAAAAAGACTTTCTTAACAGACTAGACAGTTTGGAATTGCATTTGTGTACCTCAACATAAACCACGGTGGGCGGAAGTCATGTTAGGGTGTGCCGAGGTCGTCGAAGAAACAAAGTCACCTGTGATACAACAAAGTGTTTTGCCCAAGGGGTCGGTCCCCTAGTAATGTCCCTACATTTCTCTCCAAAGAGGGCGGTATATTCAATACGAACATGACTTCTCTTGCTGTTCAGTCTGTATTTCTTCCTACATTAATAACATAAATAGTGCAAGTCCTCACACCATTACTACAAGTAATTTAGACTTATATACAGTTTCTGTATAAAGGGCATTAAAGTCCATCCTCAGTAACAGAGTTGTTTTCTCTCATTTGTCCTACGGTAAGGTAAGCTGGTACGCGAGTCGGGTTTGACCTTGACCTAGGAAGGATGGGATAGATACAATGTATGTTATCCTTGATAGGGGTTAGCTCTCCCAACAATTGATCTGTTTCTACTTTCTATCAGTATGGATTTTCTCAAATCTTATTTTGTAAAAAAAAGAAGCTAAATCAATCAAACGCGTGCATTGCGTAAAATATGCTAGGACATGAAATAATATTGCATAAACATTTTGGCTTTCTGTACCTGTGCCCCCACTTTGTCCTACCCCTACCAATAGCCCTAGTCGTGGCTTCGTTTTTATCCTTGACGGGGAGTTTGCTACCCTTAGGGAATTTTCTTGCATCCCCGTTCTAAAGCATGAGACATCAAAACAGTGATTGTTTGGAAGCAACTTGAGGCCCGGCAGCCCTGGCTGCCTGGGAGTGTCATATTCTGCAATAAAACTTGTACGCGCCAATGGATGTGTCGATAAATACATTTTCTTTTGACTATGCGGGTGGCTCGCACACATTCCAAATTATCTTAGACTTTTTTCGTGTAGGGCAGCATGGACCTTTTTGTTTCCAAGCGTCTTTCAGGGGAGAACGTTGTTTACCACCTCCTACCTGATTGTAAATCTTACAATTTGTCTCAGCCAAGGTAGAAAATTGGAGTACTACAGTCGAAATTTACGACTGCGGCACTCCAGATTTCCAGGTAATATCATTGCTGGTGTACTCATGTAACAGAAAAAAGATTTAGACAGTGAAATAGAAATTTCAACTGCTGAAATCATAAAAAGTTCATGGATAGATCGCTCTTCCGTTGCTGTGCTTCTTTCGTTAAGTTTTATGATGTTACCACACTTGTGCTAAACATGAACGTCTCTAGATGAGGAGGTTGGGGCATAGCTGATGTAGGCCAACTATGCAGTTTACCTGGATCTGTGAAACGATACAGCGTTTGTATCCTTTTGACCTTCTTATTAGCAAAAATTGATGAACAAGCTAGACTAGCTAGTTGGAAAATTGGCGAAGACCGTGATCGAATGATCGATTTTTTTTTGTCTTTCTGTCATGAATTGTTCGCAAGTTCCAAGATTTTTTGTTCTCTCCGGGCGCTTTTTATTAACCGTTCAAGCGGAAAAACTAAAATCAGTTACATAACCGGGTCAAGCTGGGCGGGGGATTAACCTGCCCGCACTCTCCTATTTTTCTCAGACCGTTTTGCCTTTATTGCATGTCAAAAATGCTTCAACTTTCGTTGTCCTGATCTTTAAAACGAGACCCTCAGAACCCTAGAAATCACAAGAAGGGACCATTCCTAAATGTGTCAGGGAGGTCAGGAACTGGGTCTTCCACGGTTAGATATACTATTCGTGCTCTTAGGTGAGGATTTCTTCCTCTTCAATGGGTCCCACTGGTCTACAAATAAGCGTCCACCCCTGAGAGTGATGCTTAACGTGCACTTGTGAAGTAGTAGGGCTTCCGGGATAAGCATTTATCAACAAACCAATAATTGTGCAGAAAATACATGTTGGTATGGGCTGGCGGAACTTCAGGGGACATATACTCTCTGGTAGAGTTCGTTTTCCGCCTTTTCTTATATGAAGTGCGGGTTTCCAAACAGTGATATCTCAAAAAAAAAGAATATTTAGGTACAATTTGCAAATTGTGATAAATGCTACTCACGGCAATCCAGAGTTTTGGCAAAAACGTCTCGTCTGGTACCCTTCCAAAAGCGCAGATAACGTGAGATCAAAATTACCCACTTTCCACTCACACTTTATAGAGCATATGTTCCCCACTGAATCCAGCATGTGCCCATTACCAGCTGTGTCAAGCTTGTGTACAAACTATGAAAAATTAACAATCAAATTGTTAAAAAAACATGACTGTCTGTTTAGTGTGTATCAATTGCCAATCAGGAATAATTAAATTTTTCAGTTTACTATCCACAATTTTTAAAATACCTAATATCCGCAGGAGGATTGTCATTAGTATCTTCCATAGGGCGTTGTCCTGGACGCCAATATGGGTCCAACGACAAGCTGCCGTGACGTCGTATAGTCATTTCAGGATGAGACCACACAGACAAAGAGGTGGGTACGCACATGTAGCCCGCGAGATTTTTCTGATGGAAATTGTGGCCCACCAACGGAAATAATTAAGAACCCCGGATGTAGGCAGAGTATACACATGTTATGTAGAGGTCGTAAAAAAGCAAAGCCTAGTTGCTGTTCTCTAGTGTGTGTTATGCGGTAGGGTCAGTTGGTGAGCGACTCACGAGCAAAGTTTTGGTCATTTCATGGGCTAGTCCAGTTAGTTAGAAGAGGTTTTAGGGCTCAGTTTCTAACCCAGGTGGTTTCAACACAATGTATGTTATCCCCGATACGGTCTACAACCCCTGCAGTTTTTATTTCTTCTTTTTGCTCTTAATGATTACATATGTTTTTCGTGTAGGCTGCACCAAGCTGCTCTTCGTGCGCTTTGCAATTTCACCATTCAGACTCAAAAAGAACTCTATCTGTGCGCAACTCGGCTCTTGAAATATTAAGTAACATTATGCAAAATATGCCATGCATTGGCATGGGATAGTTAGGCTCCTTCATATCCCCTTCTCAACACCCCTCGACATAGGGGCTGTCGGAACTTGTGGTCGTTGGCATGGCCCGGCCCCCTGTCGAGATTTTCTGTCGCCGCCTATGGTCGGTTGACTTATTTAGGCTTTCAAAAGGGTCATTTCTGCGATAAAACCCAAAATTTTTGGTACGGATTGCCCACTCTTCCTCAGTTCCGCTATATACTTATAGCTAAATATAGTATAAACCCTTTCCAAATTTTCAAGTTACTTAATAAGTAGAATACATGGATTTATGTAAATTTCGGGAATTCTGTCTCATTTCACTAAACTTATTTAAGGTTCTCTTGTGTCTGTCGTGCGGTACGGCTAGTGGCTCGAGGAGGGAAGTACAATGCAAGCTGTGCCCGATAGGGCCCAACTGCCCGGACGATTGACCTATATAAGCTTTAAATAAGTATACAGATTCTTTTTAGTGAAGGCTTACCCCCAAAAATTTCAAGCGCTACGCGCGCTTTTTCACGGTTTAGATTCCGGGAAAAACATTAAATCTGCGCCAAAACTATTTTCCTCTAGTATATACAAATATTATGCAATATATGCATCGCAGTGGCATGGTATAGTGCACAGATTTTCTTCAAATCACCCCTCACGAACCCCTCGACGGCATCGGGGCTTCGGGTCGTTGCCCTCCCCCCGTCGGGAGTCTGGTCCTCGACGGACAAAACCTGATGCCACCCCTTGTGGCGCTGGGTGAGGGGTAGGGAGCCATGCGCCTCTCCCAACAGGAAAGGCTGACGCCTAGTCAGGGAAATTTTCCAAATTAGTCCGGGAGACTTGAAGAGTACGATAAAACATAACATCCCTGACGGCGCACGTTTCCCCCCGACGGTATACATGATTTTGCTCTCAGAGAAAGCAGATGCTCTATAAAAAAACCCAAGTTGTTTAAATTTTTAACAGTAAAATCCCAAATTTTCAAAGTTTGCTTGGCAAAAACCCATTTTTACAAATTTTCTGCAATAGAATCCGAAAGTTTTAGCGCACCTACCGTGCTAGAAAAAATTGCTTTCCCGAACCTTCCCGTAGCCCGTCACGTTTGTTAGGCTAGGTTGCTTCCCAATCCCCGGGCAAATCCTGACGCCGCCCTAGCCTTTGAAACTTGCTTATGGTAAGTCGGGAAGAATTAAGACAATCATGTAATCGGGGTAAGTTTCCTTGAGTTTAAAAGCCTACCTATTCTTTGTAAAGATGTAGGCTTGTGTTTTATGTCGCTCTTCCTCATCAAGGTGTCTCAAATGTTGATCCACTGTCCATGCACAAAGTTTGATAATATTGACTTATTTGCATAAACATATAAAATCTGGAAGTGAAACTTAAACCGATGAATCTTCTGTGATAATCTTATAGTGGCGCAGTCAAGATTCAAAAGTGTGGGATGGGGCACGCGGACGACACTCACAATTTTTTATGGGGGGGGGGCAAAATTGAGAGCGCCATTGCTCTTGAAAGGTGTATACCTTTGCGCAAGAGCAGACAGGGCAAGTGGGTGGGGGAGGGTGACAGGGAGAGAGCTTCAAAGGCTTTGACAGGAGGTGAAGTGTATTTCCCCATGCCTTTCTTGGTGGTGCCACTGTTAATTAACTTGAAGTCGATCTGCACCACCATCCGCCGGTCATCAATTTAAAAATTTTGGATAAAATTAGAAGATTTTTCACTTTACCACAAATACTACCATACTTCAATACGGTAATAAAAGACAACTAAAATACTGCATAGATGTTTCATGTTTAAGAGGTATAAACATCACACTTCCCTAGCTAGGTTCAGTATACTTAAAGAGACTCATATGTTGATGGGTGGGTGGAAGACGATGCGTTGTTTTGACAGGATCACGTATAACGTTTACATAAATAAGAGCTGTTGTCTGACAAAACAATCGACATATAAGTTTGTGTTGGGTTACATTTACATAGATAGGGGGAAATTTTCTATTCTATGAGGACCAGACGACCCATATTTACACACTGACGTTGAAATGTATAAGTCTGGCGTATAATATGTTAACACCTTTAAAGTCGAGAAATACGATATGCAACATTGCATTATCACTTCTGTAGTTCGAAGACGATAACCTTCTGATCATATCACGGATTTCCGCTGTATTCTTTCTTGTAAATATGCATACTTATTGATATATCATAGAATACTTTCAATTGGAGCAGCAACGGGGTACTAGAAGGGTCTTTTACGTTGCCTATTTTCCTCAAGGAAACAAAATAAGGGAGTAGGCCTATGGAGATAATATTAAAGTGTTGTTATATAACTTAAACACGCCGAGCTTTCCTGCAGCTTTCCTGGTGTCGTTGTTGGGGGAGGGGTCCTGTGTAACGGCCCAGATTATTTGAGGTCTTTCATAATACCTGTACTGATGAGACATTTTGTTACCACATTTTTCTCTCAAACATTTTCTGGGGAACTCCCCACCCTACACTAGCAACGGCAATGTTGTAGGTGTAAATCGGAGTTGATACTCGTTCTTTCGTAAAGAACAGATGTAAAAGTTTCAGATCAACGCAGAACACACTCCCTAGAAAGCAAAAAAAAAAAAAAAAAAAGAAGACAGCACCCTTACACCCGCACACATACACACACACACACACACAAAGACGCCCCAAAAGAAACTGTGACTTGAATTCATAGGGCGAGTTTTAAACTTTTAGCTGTAGACTTATAAAGTACTCATTGAAAGAACTACTTTTATTGAGGACCAAACACCTATCCAGGATTTTATGGTGGGAAGGGGGTGGGGGTTCAATTATTAGCCTGTGTCACATGTGCATGATACTATCTAAGCGGAGCGCAAAAATAAGTTGGCGAGCTGGCGAGTGTGTAAAAAGAAAATTGTTTTTGAAAAAAGTGTTTCTAAGATGTAAAGCAGCAAATGAAACTATAGCCAGACCTTGTTATACTTACACTGTGTAAAACGTAAGCAACGTTGCTAGCTACATAGTTTACTGGAGTTGGCAACATTGAGTATTACGGAAATATGCAGATAGTGACATCTAGTACCACACCATTAAAATATGCATCTCACTCCACCCCCTAGAAATTGATGTAGCTTTGATAGGATTTTAGACGATACATTTGTTCCCCACTGAAAAGAGGGAACATTGTTCCTCCCCTGACAACGGTCAACTTGGTCAAGGGGGTGGAGGAATGGGGGAGGGGAGTTGTTAAAAGAAGGGTTCAAGCAAAA
>WURT03000027.1:268658-285610 GCA_009936505.3 Holothuria glaberrima
ACAAGTTACGCAAATGCCGTAAAATAAAGACCATGCATCCTTATAGGCCCCATGTATTTATGGGAAGATAACTTTTGCTCAATGTAGAGTTCCGAACAATGGTCCGTATTTTACTTGTTGACCATCGACGGACCGACGGTAAAGCATCTCATGCCTCTAATTTTTTTGACAACCAAATGTGGGGGCCCCTAAATGTGGGGGGCCCGGGGCCTGGGCCTCGGTTGGCCCCGTTGTAAATCGGGCAGTGATTATAAGCTTTACTTTTGGTATTTCCGTCAACCTACAGCAGGTATAAGGGCAAGTCGTTTATGCAAACCACTTTCATACTGGAAAGGTGTAAGCGTGCACTACCTCGAATTTCTAGGTACCTTCGTAGTGACTCACTCCTAATACTTCCATATCGGTACTTTGATTTTCCGGTATTTCGACGATTAAAGTCTTCTAACATTGTTCAAAATTTAAAGATATTCCGGGGAAAGAGCTCGAAACAACAACTGTTGATGTAACTAGGAACTGTCGAAAACATCACCCTGCTTAAAAGGTTGACGAAGTGATCATCAACGCTGGCACTAAATAGTGACATCGAATAGAAAATGATCACTAGGTTGTTACCATGGATCGATGGAGTAACTATCTTTATGTTATGTATAGCTCTGAGGATACCACCTGTGAACGCACAAGGTTCGTATTTTTCAATAATTTCGTATAAAGTTATTTCCCATCTCTAAAACTGTTGCAAAGTTTTGTGTATACAATATTGGATAGCTTTCTCAGAGTAATTCACGAAAGAAGTTCACATGGCTAAGGTTTTTCGGTAGTTTTTAAGGTTTCTTGCAACACATGTGTATTGCAAATGTGCCACAGGCACAAGTAATTCTTCACAGCAGTGAAACATGAAGGTAATGGAATGTGGGGCAAATGCACAGACTGCTATGTAATAGGACAAACAAAAATATAATTTTAGGTCTGTTAGGGAATAATAAACATTCAAACCCTTCCCTGGTGAGGGTGGTCATTTTTGAAGGGGTTGGTCAGAAAATCTGGTGTGTACAATACCAATGCAAGATAGATTCTACCCGACGACATCTTGCTAGTTAACCAGGAAAATATTCTGATGATATTGATGATTATTACGAAACTTCACTCTCCATCTACATATGAATATATGCAAATTTTACACGTCATCTATTTTAATATTGAGCAGGGTACACGTGTCGAAAAGTGAATACTTTTGTCCTATCCATATTTTTGCGGTCATGAGCACTACCCGAAGAACCGAAAGCGTCGTTCTTTGCAATTAAGAAGCATTTTTGCGAATTTATAAGGAAATTCGACTCATTATGAGGGGATAGATTATATTGCTTTGTGACACAGGAAAAATTCAAATCCTTCACGATTGATGATGTCTGTGACCGTAGATAATATCAAAATCCAAACAGAGAAGATTCTTTTCCGGTTAATGTTGACATTTGCCATTGTTGTAGGGTAATCAGCGATAAAACAAATACGATCTAAGGAAACCATTCAGATTTTTCCTCGAATCAACACCATTTTGTAAGCGTCATTACTATTGCTTCACTGTGTAAATGTGGCCTTGTTGTCCACTGAAGATTAAACAATGACAGAAGATTTAGGCTGCTGGATCAGGTATATTCAAGCAATAAAAGTAACGTGAATGTTGCCTTAGTACTCACTTTTGAAACTTTTGGCAGACAAATACAACAAAAATGATTGTTTGTAGAATCCCCGGGAAAAGGTTAATACATGACTGCAGTACCAAGCAGTAAATTGTACAACTTCCTTTGTTGAATAAGCAGGACAAGGATGGGATTTCCCTTAAAATTTTTCTGTATTCTAAACAAGATTCGTGCCCAGACTAGTTGCGATGCGATGTATAGATTGCACCATTGGATCTCTACCTTAGTCACTAATATGCAACGTCTGTACAGCAAATCGATTAACAGTTTTCTAAATACACCCGAAAAACCGTAAAAAAGAATAAATAGGTCATTCCTCTCTGTAGATCTCATTTGCATGCTTTGTAGATACCACTCATCCAGGGGTGGAAATGTGATGGGCAGGGGGTGGAACGGAAAACACGAGAGTGAAGCTCCCATTTCGAGGGCGCACCCAGGAGGAATTGTACTTGTATCTTTCTTCAGAGACTATGCCAAGTAGTGTACACTTAACTTTATTTACATCGCGATTCCGAACTTATCTCTCGGGGAAAGTATGCAAATGAACAGAAGGGACTTGAAAATGAAGCTCCTGACCTGGTGGGTATAGTTAGTTAGTTAGTTAGATGGGATTTTACGACACACCAACACGATTGTGTTATATAGTGTCACATAGAAAAGAAAAAGGTGCTATGTTGGGGTACAATTAACTAAAATAAGTTGGGGTCAAATTCCACTAAAAGGAAGAGGCAAATGCGGGAGTCATGTCAGAAATTTCCATACAGTTTACTTTCCTTAAGAAAGCCCAAAATAAGCGAAGGATCTGTCTGCTCAAATAAAGTTTTCAGGTCTGGCACAGCGTAGTACTTCTGGCGAATGTGGGAGTATTCATAACAGTCAACGAGAATGGTAGGTATAGGAGGAGTGATCCCTTCCATGATGCTGAAAATTTTCAAAATAAAGTTAAAGTAAGCATTTTAAAATGCTTTGTGTACACAATTAACAGCGTTTCATAAAAGGGAATAATGTTACCTCAGAGACTAACAACCAGGAATATATGCACTTTAATTTTGCTTTGAAATTCTTAAGGGCGAGCACCCCTGTCTATGCTTTAGGTTTCGCCACTGGAAACTCGAGAATCTTTACATTGGCTGCGTTTTAGTCGATTTTAGTAGGCATGGCCTAGTTCTAACAGAACTAACAACCAGTTGAGGCTGTTAGTTCTGTTAGATGATTACCATGGCGAATGCGTCATTCGGTGACGTCACAATAGACCTGTCAATCAAAAACTAACTCTAACAGTTGACAAAAACGCACCCATTATTTCAGATATTCAAAAGTGAGGGGCATACCAATACCACTAACAGAATACCAAGGGACGCAGCCTAGAAAAATGTCCCTTAAAGGGGCTCATTGAGTTGACATCAATTATTTTCGTGACGAGTTTGAATGAAATCATTACATAACAATACTTGAAATTACCCTCATTACTTATGTTTTACTTCCTACAGTTACTAAAAATGTGAGAAATTTTAGTTTTTTGTGGACAGGGATTGCATATGATTACTACATAATGGTAAAAAGTGTCTGGTCACTAATTTGTAATAAATGATTTTCATCATTAATTACCCTATCATTACCATTTCAGTTGTGTATCAGATGTGCAGAATCCCTTAGTTTGACAATTTACTATCAAGATGTGAGTAAATCTCAACAGCTGTGAAAAAAAAACATGAGTTTTGTGAACCAACTCAATAAGCCCCTTTAAAATTGCTAAGAACAAGTATTACTATATTGCTTAAATATATCCCCTGAATTTTATCACCTCCCCCCGTAGGAACTCTCTCGCTCCTTCAACACCTTGTCTTACTCCTGTCCTGGCAAGTATTGAAAATTAAAAGGTGAAACCTCCGAAAAATTGTAAAAATGTGAAAATTTGACTTTCAAAGCAAGTGCGATTGGGCAGCTAAATCTGTTTTATTGAACAACTTAGGGTAAATATTGAAATTGCATCATTATGTCAGGGAAAGACTATAGCTGTTCTCATTGTCCAACTGTTTAAGCCCACAAATAATAAGCTATTTCAATAGCTTTTCTTTCCAACAATATTATACTTTACAAGAGTTCTGAATGTCGAATCATTTGATAGTATGAAAGTTTGGTCGAATAAATTACTCATGAGTCGCAAAGAAGTGAGTTTCTTTCCATGAGAACCTTGTTGCATGAAAATCACGTAGCCCAGCTACCTTGCTTTCAATTACCTATACATCATCCTATAGCAATTGATATGGTTTAAAGCCCTTTAAATTTTCAGACTATTATAAAGCAAAGTTTTCTGGTAACACAATTTAACGCGCTTTGAAGACGTCAAAAGCTATCGGTGTTGTCTTCACGAAAACCCAAACAATGTTAAGTAACTTTCAAAAGGTTTCTTCCAGGCAAAGACATTTGACCGTGTTAACTCCATATTTTGTAAGACCTAGCGCTTGGTTTTCCCTTAAAATACATTCCCGAGCTAAAAATAATTTTCGTAGGCCATGTCTGGTTATTTCACCCTACTGAATTGCATCTACATTAATGGATATTCCATTTTTAGTGGTACATGATATCAAAAGTAGATTTTCACTTTGAAAAAATCTTGCCAGGCTCAGTCAAAATCCAGCAGCACGTGGCATCCTGAGAACAATGTAGGCCTCGGGCAATGCAATATTTTGCGGCCTTCAATCACTAGGATGTATATTAAATGTCTTTTAAAGATTAATCTTTTGCCCCCTTAACTTGCAGAACTCATGGCAATTTCCAGTGTATTTCCATGCTGTAAGATGACCCTTTAAGAGCCAACAAAGTAGAGCAGACTGGTTATTTGGTACATGGTACAAGCGTGCTAAATGCAATCTTTCCGCTAGGAGGAGATACCATTTTAATAAAAACCCTCATTTTTACCTAAACAGAGTAACAAGACAGGTTGCGACATGTTGTTGCTGACCCGCAACTAAAAAGTAAAAGAACTCAAGGTAAAGAATGAAAAGAAAAAAGGAACAGGATAACAAGGAAACTATTTAAGCATTTCCGGTTTCCGCTCTTCCACAGAACTGACCAAAGGCAAATGATAGTCATTGAAATAACAAGTGACTGAAATACTTTTATTTCCTTCAAACAGAGGAACGTCCCACAGGGAGATGAAACAGACAAATAAGGGGATGGGAATGGGAGGGGAGGTAGCAGTTGCGGAACCGTGCCAAAGGTGATAGTTCATTTGCCCCCCTGAAACACCTCTTGCAAACTAACATTGCTCTTGTCACCTCATACCTTACAAAATGGGGGCAAAAAGGAAAGAGAAGGATTTACTTTTTGCTGAGGGAAATCGTTTTCAAACGGAGGGCACATAGGTATCAATTGGTATCAGGGGTCTGGCCAAGATTTTGTCATTGGGGCATGGTTGGAATAACCTAGATACCAAAGGTGCAGCAAAACCCGTATGAAGCGCTCCCAGAGCCGTCTGAATCTAGGATGGAGGGAGTTCAGACCCCTCTTAATAATTTTTTTAAGCTGAAAGTTTTTTGTCTTAAAACGTCCAAAATGGTCTACAAAATATCAAACTTCTGGAGTTAAATGACTCAGCTCCCAATATCACATACATTCCGACGGCACTTGGGAGAGTCCAGGGCACCCCTCCAGGAGGGACGTTCTGGGTTGTAAAAATGTATGCATAAGAATGATACTTCTGCCTTGAAGTAGAATTCATTGTGCTCTAAAACAATCTATTTTTAAAAGTCTTACTCCAAAAATGATGAGAATGCATTTCGTCGAGAAGTGTATGATAAGGTTTGCATGAGACTTTGGAACGATAACAGTACTCAAGTGTCCTGTCCTGAAGCACTGACCTTAATCATGGTACAACTGTCCACTATTCATACGTTTTGATTCATGTCGAAGGTAAAAGGAATATATACAATCACCCTGGCGAGGATATGTATGTGTGTATGTATGTGGATGTGCACTTGTGACACTTGGTTTCTATACACGACATCCCAAGATAGCGATGATGGATAATTCCCATCGATGGCATATGGATTTATCATGTAAAGAGAATTATTTTTGAGAGACCAAAGGTCACGTAGGGCCACCAGAGGCCAGAGAGAAATCTAACCTCTTGTGCTTAGAACAGGTCAACAACGCCGGATTCGAGCATGGGCCAGCAGGGCATGTGCCCAGGGCCCCATCTCTTTTACATACGATCCGATCCCGTTTGATGAAAGAGAGGTAACTGGGAAAAATTTCAACAGAGTGAGCACTAATTAAGTAGTAATTAACCTTTCTGTGATAACTGACAAATTTGTTCACCCAAACAATTATGGATGCAAAACCACACCTCCGTTACCCCGGATTTGAAATCCACCAATCAATCCTTTTTATTACGCTAGGTCAGACAATAACAGACGCCTTCTATAGTATGTTCAAAATGTTCGTAAATTACGAATTACTGAGAATTGTTACTACACTGTCTGAACTGAACTGCAGTTAGTATATAAGGGGTTCTTACCACATCCCTGGTATACTATGCACAGAGTTGTAGTTACTGTTATTTGAATTGTAGCCTTTGGCCCTTAGCAAGTTGCTTCCCTTTTGAAACAGTAAGATTTAAAAGAGATTCTTGGCACGTAACTGCTGCTATTGGTTAAGGCCCTAGTAGGAAAAAAGTTTACGAACCTGTGATGCTACGTCGCAAAAACATTATGTTCAAGTCTTCAGTAAAACCGTCCTGTGAGTAATGCTCACTGTGTGAGAGGTAAACAGCATGGTGAACCAGGAAGATGGCACTGCATCTCCCTGGGTAAACTGCAATATCCCACAGTACAGCATAGGCGGTACGGAAACTGTTGTGGTGGCTCGTTGTGAGCAAGAAACACAGGGTTTGCAAGGTCAACAAATCTTGCGTAATGAGTGGAAATATGACCCCATGCACGTAACCGCTCTTGCTAAATGAATATGCAGCAATACAAAACGTTGCAATATAGGCGAAGCTTATCGTTCGATAATTAGCCGGTTCGATGAAGAAATTGTTGCTTCCTTTTCTCCATATTTCGCGAGATTAGTGTTGATATGTTGCAAGCTATTTATGATTTATGTTTGGAGAGGGGAAGAGACCACAATAAGATTACATTGGTGTCATTTTATGAAATCTTTCCAAACGCAATATTTCCCTTAAAGGGGGCCCCAAAAACTAGGTTATCATATTTTTAGGATCATCGTGAGACGCCGTCCGACTGAAATTTTAAATATTCTCACACAAGAGCCCCAAATGTTGTGCATTGTTGGGAGCTGATGTGTGAACCTAAGAGTGACAAATTGGAAGGGGTGGAAATTGTTCTAAGACTGCTCATAAATTAGTTAACTTTTAGTTTCATCGAGAAAGTTGGGGGAATACTACATTGCTAAATTTTCGGGCACTAAATTATACCGAAAGGAAAACAGATGAGCATTTTTGTAGAGCTTGAAATATCGATATTCTCACACGAATGAATGAATTTGGTAGAATTCCCATTTCACCCTAGCTAGGTAGGCTGTCACTTATTTGGTAGTTGGAATTTTATGCACCCTGCCCGGGTAAGACACCCTGTCAAGTCACCCCCTCCGTCAGGGAAGAGAATGAACTTGATGTGCCTGAGAGTCAAGAATATTGTTTTCACAAAACACATGCAATTCCAACCATGAGGTTCAATTGGTCGCGAATGACTGTCGCCACTGGACATCGTTGAAAATGGCGAAAACCTTGGCTATATTCAGAATGCTGTGGTCTCAGTTTTCAGACGCGTTGGTTGTAAAGTGAAGAAAAAAAAATAAACATTTGTATTCTTTATGAATGATCCTTACCGTAAAATTGTAGTCTTAATCGGTATGAACTTGCCCGACGAAGCTTAAATGTCTTTTATAAACAAACAATAAGACAGGTAATTTTTGCAAGCTCCTCACGCAGTTAGCTGCAAGGGTTAATAGTGCTAGGCACACACTTACGGGGACACATGAACCCTTTAGGCTACTGGCCTACCGATAAAAAATGTAAAAAATCAGTTATATACATGCCTGTGATGTCGTTCCATACTCAGGCAAATAGTGCCTGCGAAGTTCCAATTCTGGTCATCTAGGAGGTGTTTCCATCAAAAATTTTCTTAAGCGCTTCGCGCCAACTATCAGTGGCACCCCACTTACTTACTTACTGTTCTCCATTAACTGTTCTCCATCGTTTACTTGCTTACCGAGGTCACAAAGCTGTCCCTTTTTTGTCCAAATCCTAGATCCACGCTTGAATTATTATGCCAATTGGTCCAAGAGTTTAACCCCACCCTATTCCTTTTCGACAAATCTTAGTCCCTCCACCATCACACTTTGTTTTGCATCATTTCACTCAACATGACATCTGAGCAAGGTCTGAAATTTCGGGCATATTAATAAAATTGTCCAGCTTAGTTTCAGTTTGTTTTGTTTCTTTCATTACGGTTCTGTAATTTAAAGTAATTATTTCCAACAGCTAAAATGAACCAAATTGCACCTTGTTAGTTTTTTTTTCTTGAAAAAAAGTAAAAACTCCCCCCCCCCCACTTAGGCCACTACCCTACATCAGCTGCTCTTGACAATCTCAGTCTCCCCTCCTCTTCTCAGAAAAGTCCTGGATTCGACACCGCGATGATACTTTTGGCTTTTAGCCTACAATCTGACAATTATTGAACATTTATGGTCTGTATATAAGCGCCCCGCGGCTGAAGTAGTACGTTTAGCGTATAGCCCAATCTATCATATAATTTTTTCTGAAAGAGCCAAATCACAGTCCGAGGGTCCCCCACATAAGTTCGTGCAGAAGGCCCCCACATTCGGAAACGAGTCCGGCCCTGCAGGTTAAATGTTATCTGAGTCACCGGAGGTGAAAATACAGGATCCCTAAAAATTGCTGGAAAACACGATATCTCATGACAGCAAGAATAGACCAGGGCTGGAGTCGAATCCACCCAATCCGAGTCCGAGTCCCTGGTATCCGAGTTCGAGTCCAAGTCCGAGTCCCTGATGTCCGAGTCCGAAGGCCCGAGTCCGAGTCACCGAGTCCCTGTGTAAATTGAACTTGTTTTGTTTTGAGTGCAAATGGATGAGAACTACAATGAAATAGTCTTATTCTAACATTTGTTCCTTCTATTGAAGATGGCTATAGATCTAAACAATAAGTAAACTTAACAAATTAAAAGACCACTGAATATCCTCTTATGAACATAGACGGATTATAAAACATGTGTTACACCTGACCCATGGGTTCAGCACCACACCTGAAAATGAGGAGAGAGTGAGTGACTGTCTATTGGCTAAGGAAATTGGTATCAGGAACATGATTTTTCTCTCTTTTCAGAACTCCCCAAGTGCACGAAGCCATAAACAGAACTGTAATTAACTGTGTACAGCAGACCTTAAACTGTACCTAATACTATGAGTAGCAACACTGTACAGGTCAATATATTCACTATAAAGCACAATGAGGGGATTCCCCTTATTTGTAACAACTGAGCCTGCTCATAACGCTGCACAGTACTACGGGATTCCCCTACTTCACCACTACTGCGCATGATCAAACTTTAACAAACCACACATACACATGGAGGCTAACAGTGTTTTCACGCTACGACACTCACTGAGCGAACAACCCGAATGACTGGCATTACGGCCTTATCCATGTCAAAATCTACCTAGGAAATGGCAGGATATTGCTCTTACGGCCCATACTTGCAATTAGTGTGAAATCTGAACATCTGACTCAAACATTTTAAAGTCAAAACTAATGAAAATGCTATTTAGAAATGCGTTATACGCCTTTTTGAGTCCAGAGACGACAATGTGATATCAAACACTTTCATGGTCTCATGGCCCTATGACATACCTTACCACATTCGGCTACCGGTATACCAGCGCAGCAGCAGTGTACCGTATATACCTTGTGTTATCCTTTCGTGCTGGATCCGTGCATGTTGCCTTCAAACTAGCCTCGGAGGCCTGAGATCATTGAATGGATATATTCGGAGTATTGCATACTGCGCACTGACTAATGCACTGTACGTAACATGTACATGTAGCAGGGATGCGTAATGATATTTTCAGCAAAGATGTTTCTATTTGCAGCCTTTCGACCTCGAGTTTTACAGTCGGGGAAAAAATAGCCGGTCTCGTGCCCGGTCTCAGCCCGAGTCCCGAGTCATTTCGGTCGAGTCCGAGTCCGAGTCCTGAACGCCGAGTCCGAGTCACGACAATCGGGACTCGAGAACCGGTCTCGAGCTCGAGTCATCCAGCCCTGGATGTATAGGTTTGGCATGTTAAGAGAAAAACACCATTGTTTTCAGTGTATTCAGAGGTCATTTGAAGTCACCATAGGTCGAAAACCGATAACCTTAAAAAAGCACGCTGTTTCAAGTCAGGAATGGTGGACACTTTTCATAATTGGTCTGTAGATTTTGCGTTTTAGGAGAGAGAGAGAGAACCAACAAGTTTTGTTGGAGGTCAAATGTCATATGAGGTCACCAGAGGTGAAACTACGAAACCTCGTAAAACTAAATAGACAGTGGGCGTTAACTCCGATGTCTTTCATTGTGTCAATAGAAAAGTTTAGGCTCAATTTTTGTACCGTTCCAAAAATAAAATTACAGAGAACAACATATATTTTTGAAGACAACTGTTACAGTAATTGGTAATTCTAATTTTAATTACCTAATTATGAACACGTGTGAAGGATGCTGTGAGTATAAGATGATTAGAAATATTATTCGTAAAACGAGTGTGTTGATGGTGTAGTGGAAATAGCTCGATTTCCCACACAGATTTCCTGGATCAAACTCTACCCTAGACACTTCCTTTTTAATCTGTTACTCAAGTTATGGTAGAGTTCAAGGCTCATCTGAGGTCACCACAGATCAAATTTTAAAGTCTCGATAAAGCATAATATCTCAGAAAAGATATTATGACAATAAACCTTAGTGCAAATGGCATTTCCTTTCGTCAAGGAATCACTACACCTTTGGGCTTCCCGGTTATTTCAGTTTTTCATTTAAAAGATATTTTATAAGGGGTAAGGCTAGAATTTCCCCACGGGGGGGGGGGCGACCCCACGCATCAACAGCTCTCATGTCGACGGGGTGAGGAAGGAATTTGAAGAAAATCTTTGTACTATACCATTCCATTGCAGGGTACATTTTGCATAATATCTATACACTGATTTAGTGTTTTTTCGGGAATATGAATTGGAAAACTGAAAAGTGCGCAGAGCGCAAAAATTTTTGATTAGGCTTACACGGACAAACATAAAAAGATACTGCACTCTGTAAAAAAAATGTCGGATGCTTCGGCCCTGTCGGGGATCACGTACTATTGTATGGGATCCACTTCATCTGCCTAAGGAAATACCTAGACTTCCCTCCTACCGCCGGTAGCTTACCGTACCGCACCAACAGACACAAGAAAACATTGACTAGGCTATATGGTATGGAATAAAATTCGCGACTTTAAAGGGACAATGCAGTCACCCCAATAAAAAATTGTATAGTAGACTATTCCTATTTCATGAATGGCTCCTGGGAATCATGACACTATTTTTCTCACTCAATTGTAAAATTTACGAGAAGCAACTGCTTGGTTTACCTTGAATATGCAATATTTATGTCCTAAAATATCATGAAAGATACTTGGAAGAGAAAAAGAAATTTGTGACATTTAGCTATTGTTTCAAAATACGTTTAGGGAGATTGCTTATGACTCATAAAACTTTGTACTCTAACTACATGTCACTTGGTTAGGTGAAAGGAGCTTTTAGCATTTAGCAATATGGAACGGAAACCGAGCTAATCTACAGCGGGCGAAGAGGACCAAAAATTAGGGGATTTTATTGAAAAATTACTTCTAATTGGAAGCAAAAACAGGTAAACCGTCGGAGGGAGTAGTCGCTGTCGAGGACTAATTATACTTTATTGTACCAACTAAGGCTTCCCGAAGAAATATGAAACCTTCCCCGACAGGGGGACATGGCCCCCTATCTCAACCGGGCCTCACCTTTGGTTTTTAGCTTGTTTTAAATTACAATAAATCCGTTTTATTAAATTTCCCTCTTCCCTTTCAACTTCCCTCCATTTTCCTCTTTCAATCCAGAAGTTTGAACTGGTATACTAAAAAGGTCAATCGACAGGCACCTGCACATGATGACCAAGGTAGATTTTCAATTGTCCATAACATAACATAACATAAGAAGTGCACGAAAGGGCAAAGGAGGGGTAAAGCCCCTTGAGATACCCTGCAATCCAGACCTAAAACAGAATTAAATCTAATCCAAAACCCAACAAAGCCCAGCAAAATCAAATTCTACCACAGTTACAATAGAACTTGTCTCTGTTTACCTTGAAGTAATGGACTGAAGTAGAGGCTTCAACCAACTCAGGAGGACTATTCCACTCATTGCCAACTCTATAAGTGAGAGAAACTGAACTTGTTAATGTCAAGCATAGAGAAACACTTCACCAGCTTCTTACAATGGCCACAAACACGGAAATTAGCACAAACCTTTAATTAGTTATCATTTGTAATGACAACACCCAGCTCTTTTTCTAAAGTCACATTATTCAAGATACTACGAGTCATGGTATAATCATAACTCAAATTCCTAGATCCAAAGTGAAGAACTTTGCATTTATCAGCATTTAAAGACATTTTCCAAGTCTGTGACCAAGGAAATAACCTAAGTCCTTTTGCAACAGTGAAGAATCCTTCTCATCGTTCCCCTTCCTACAAAGCTTAGTGTCATCAGCAAACTTACTAATACTAGATGTGAGAAAGCTATCGATATAGTTTATGAAAATTTAGAAAAAATTGGGCCAAGAACAGAACCCTACACTTGTGGTTTCTTTCCAAGATGAGAAATTACCATTGACAACAACTCTCTGAGATCTTCCAAAAGCCAAGAACTGATCCAATCAGCATATCTGCCCAGGATAACTGATGCAGTTTTACCACCTAAGTCTACATATTGGAACTCACTGGAACTTTATCAAATGCTTTTTGAAAATCAAGGTGAATGGCATCATCACAGTAACCAGAATCAAGAGACAAAGAGACGTCCTCAAGAAAACTCAGTAACTTAGAAACAAAAGATCTATTAGGTAGGAAAACATGAGGTTAACAAACATGAACTCACGCAGGGCCGTCGGAAGCCGGGGGGGGGGGGGCTGTTGCCATGCATAGTTTTTAATGCAATGAAAACGTCCAAAAGTGAAAGACGAAGAATTAAATGTAATGAATATCATTCTAAAAATTATATCACCTGTCGTTCAACCTATCCGTGATCCAGCGAAAAACAAAACAGAAAATCAATTCGATGGATCAGATAAATATGGAACTGGGCAGTAGAAATGGGCGCTTCACATGGTCCTACTTCATGCGTGCATAAGTAATACGGTATAACCCCGGGCAGTAGTTTAGAGCTAGGCCTGAGTTAAGGGACAGGACTCTGGCTTGTCATAAATTCATGTTGAAATCTCAAATGTGCACATCAGAAAAACTGTGCGCGTTGCTTTAATGTTTAACGGCAGAGGGACTGAGCCCCCTTCGATAATCGCCTGAGTCAGCAGCCCCCTGAGTCAACTGTTTCTACACCGGTGACCGGAGACAAGTCTGGGAGGTATCCCAAAGGCCCATACAAAAGGGTTCCTAAACTCTGCACGGTTATGTAAGATGGAATAAGGACTAAATTTGTTATGATCATAGTTTACACAGGAAAACTACTACATCTATCTCACACTATATTATATCAATACTTTTATATCCATATATCACTTCCAGGGGCGTCGCTAGAGGGGGTGGGGTGTGAGACCCCATTCACCCACCAGGTGGCAAAACCCTGCACTAGTCGGCAAAATGAGGAAAGTTAGAGGGAAGAAGGAAGAGAAAAAAAGAGAGAGAAAAAGGGAAAGAGAAGAGGGAGAGAGAAAGACCGAGCGAACAAAGGGCAAGAAAACGGGGTTGGTGCAGACGGAAGACAGGAAATTGGAACACAAAAAAAAAAAAAAAAACAAAAAAGCTACTTAGGGCTTTTCAGTATCATTGTATACCAAACGAGTTCATTGTTCATGGTAATGTGGTATCCTGGCATTGATTTGGTAAATTTTGCACCAGTCAGCAAAATGAAGGAAACATGAGGAAAAGAAAGAGGAAAAGAAGTGAAAGAAAGAGGACAATTTCTCTGAAGAGAACTCAAAATTCTCGGCCCGCTACGCGTGCTATAGAATCATTCCAGTTTCTTCAACAGTTCCATCCTACGAAGCTAGATAGTCCTGTTAACCATACCAAGTAACATGTAGGCAGGGTACACAGGTTATGTAAAGGTCGTAAATTTCATCTCATATCACAAAGCCTAGTTGCTGTTCTCTAGTGTGTATCATGCGGTACGGTCAGTTGGTAAGCCACTCACGGAGCAAAGTTTGGCTATTTGGTAGTCCAGGTGGTTTCGACAAAATGAATGTTGTCCCCGATACGGTTTACAACCGCTACAGTTTTTTTGTGTTCTTAATTATTACATATGTGTTTTGTGTAAGCCTACCAAGAATTTTCGCGCGCTTTGCAATTTACGATTCACACTCAAAAGAACACTTTAAGTGGGCAACTCGGATCTTGAAGTATTGAGTGATATTATGCAAAATATACCCTGCACTGGCATGGGAGAGGTAGGCTCCTTCTTATCCCCTTCTCACCATCCCCTCGACATAGAGGCTTTCGGAACTTGGGTTCGCTGGTATGGCCCGGCCCCTTGTCGGGAAAATTCTGTCGCCACCCACGGTCGGTTTACTTATTTTGGCTTTCCGTTACTTTTCATCTCTTCAAGTAACTTAATAAGTAGAACTTCGATTTATGTAAATGCCGGAAATTTCATCTCATTTCGCTAAACTAAGTAATGTTCTCTTGCGTCTGTCGTGCGGTACAGCTAGTGACTCGAGGAGGGAAGGACAACGTAAGTTGTGCCCGGTAGGGCCCAAATGCCGGGACAATTGACCTATATAAGCTTTAAATATAAGTACAGATTCTTTTAAGTGTAGGGTTACCCAAAAATTTTTGCGCGCTTTGTAGTTTCACAGTATAGGCTCGGGAAAACATTTAATTACCGCGGAACTATCTTTCTCTAGTGTATACAAATTTTATGCAATATATGCCCTGCAATGGCATGGTTTAGTACACAGGTTTTCTTCAAATCTCCTCTCACCAACCCCTCGACGGCATCGGGCTGTCGGGGCTTCGGCGCTGTGCCCCCCCCCCGTCGGGAGTCTTCCCCCTGTCGAGCAAATCCTGGCACAACCCATGCTGGACCACTACCGGTTTGACTAACGGTTCTCTCTAACCGCATTGCTTATCAACACTTCCAGTCGGCATTTGCTTCTCCTCAGTCGGCAAATACGGCACCACACCCCCTAAGAAAATGCTCTGGCGACACTATACTCATCTTTTCAACATGCACAAGTCAGCCCCCCCCCCCCAGTCGAAAATACCTTCCGATGGCACTGAGCCCTCAGCTAAAGGGCAGCTAATTACCAGTGTTCTCCTGCTGTAGGGCCAAAATGGGTTATTGTCTTAGTAAAATCATGGTTACAACCGTTCTCTTACTTCATCAGTTCTTGGGGAATTATAACTCTGACTGATTCCGCTCTCACATTCAAATGTACTGGGATTAAACATGTGAGCTGATAGGGACTTCCTGAGTCACTGAACTAAAATCAAAGTCCAGAATAATTCAGGTGTCTATCTCTAGCTCATTGTAATTGGTGGAAAGTTTAAAAGTGGGCGGAGACAAAACGACATCGCATCCGTTGTCAGTCTTTTAATGAAGCACGCCCCCTTAGGACTACTCTCTAGGCCGCGCCAACCTGCATACTGTACTTGCGACAAGTGAATTTCGCGCAAATTATAATGAACACTTGCGTATCATAGTCTCGCCGTATCGATGTTTTTCGAGTTTCCTCTTTTTAAATTGTAGAACTTCCTAGGTGATGAATTTGGCATAGGCCTCGCCTAGGGCACTGTACAAGGTAGCTAAAGGTGAAACCCTAACATAGCATTGGTAGCGTTATAGGAATTCCAGTATCCTGCTCCACCCGGTTTGCAAAGGTAGCCTAGCCCACAGGCGCTCGGTACTACTAGTGTAGGTTGGACAATACTATGCATATAAAACACAGGCGCTCGGTAGTACTAGTGTAGGTTGGCCAAGACTATGCATATAACACGGATATGCATTGCATAGTCTTGGCCAGCCTACACTAGTGCCGAGCGCCTGTGGCCTTCATCTTCATCCAGTTGAGTGCTAACTTCAAAAACTGAAGACTCCTGCACTAGAGAGGCATAATGACTAGGCTAGGGCCGTTCTCAGCATTATATTAGCTTAAGCCTAGGCTAGGTTAACGTGAGTCTAGATAGGCTAAATATAGGCTATAGCCTTATAGGGGACTAGAGGCCTAGGCTGTATACACTATGATAGGCCTATGTAGGCCTACTACTAGAGGCCCCTATCTGATATTGTTGTGAATGCCTGTGGCTCGCTGCAATGTCTCGGCCTACCAATACTAGGCCTAGGCCATAGCCTAGCCTTCTTGCATTAGCCAGTTAAGGCTAGGGATGCACCAGATATCCCGTCCGGCCGGATAATGAAAAAAAATCCGGTTCCGGCCGGATCTTTGAAGAAATCCGGCCGGATTTTTCTCAAATTCTAGCCTGAATTAACTCCATCATCAAAAGATAGAGGTTACTTCACAAATGAATTTAAAACCTTTCCAAAAGTTTTCTGGCCATGTAACATTTTCTCATTAAGGTGTTGTGTAGGTACTTGTGGCACTGACACAACATCCATTGTTTAATCTTACAGCCTTTACAGAATAACTCCACTACAGTAGTTAACAATGAAGGCATTCAAAGTTAACCTATGCCCACTTGAAGACATTCAAAGTTAGCCTATGTCCATTTTTATCACAGGACCCACAATATTGTGGATGTTATAATGTAATGTATGAATACTAACTGTACAGTATGAGTTATTTAATTAATTGGTATCACAGTCTGTCAATTATTCCTAGACAATATGCACAAACTTAGCCACATTCATCAGAACATTTAAATTAACAATCACTGTCAAAAATATGTGAACAATAAAATTGATTTGCTTGTTTTAAAGAACTTTGCAGTATATTAAGTAAATCTTACTTTGTTAATTAATTTTCTGTCTGC
>WURT03000027.1:322324-332924 GCA_009936505.3 Holothuria glaberrima
GTACAAGAAAATCATGTCAGTTCCCCATGTAGAGTCAAGAAGCTCATTTCAAATGGACAATTACAGTCCCTTTTTTGGCAAAGCCATTTGCATAAAAATGAAATTGAATGTATTTTTGCCCCTTATGTGCACTTATTAATATATATAGTAATATCATGGATGAAAGTTGTTGAAATTCTCTTAATTGTCTGATGCTGATAAGTTACCAACATTTTTAAAGGGAGAAGGCAGTCAGTCCCCCCAAGTTTATTTTAAAAAAATTGCTAAATCTTACAGATCTCCCCTTATTTCTCTCACAAGTATCTTCATAATGTTCCTGCGTAAAATGATTGAATATTGAGGGTAAACTAATCAGTTATTCTGCATAAATTTAGGAAATATGTAACAAAATATTGTCACATGATTGATAGGAGCCATTCCTGAACTAGTGTACCAGGGCACACTACGTCAAATTGGGGGGGACGGCATTTTCCCTTTAAAGAATAAGTGTACAGTTCACAGTACCACAGGCTTTTTTGCACTATTTTGAAGTGACACTTTATTTACAAGCACTAAGATGTAGTGTTCCTGGTAAAAAAGAATCATCCTTTTCGGTAACATTGCTGGAGGCAGCATTGTAACTGTTGCAGTGAAGTTTGTCTGTGTCTGTGTGTTTGCGTATGTTTGTGCATGTGTATATATGTGATGCCAAACTTGTGCTCAAGCAAGCTCATAGTAGGGAAGGTCTGCTGTGCATGATACGGTAGGTTTGTTGACTGAGGTGTGAAGTTGGGCCCGATTGCTTGTGGCACCAACATTATGCATAGTAATGGGTGGGCAGGCAAAACGTGAGTCTTAAAATGGCCACATCTCCTAATGGAGATGGCTGATTAGCTTCATATTTGGTAGGGGTATGCTAAATTCAGAGGTTGTAGGTTTTGAGAACAATTAATTATCTCCATCAATGTTAAGGAGTGGACAAGGTAAGTTTTGAAAATGGTTAAAAAATTCTTGTGTATAAGCAAACTCATAGCTGGAAAGGTCTGCTGTGGATGATACTAGGTAGGTATGTTGACAGGGGTGTGAAGTTGTGCCCAATTACTTTTCCCACAAATATCATGGATAGTAATGAGTGGGCTTGGCTGTAAAAGGAAAAACTGTTAAAAATGCAATCTCTCAAAAGGAGGATGGCTAATTAGCTTCATATTTGGCTTGAAATGTGCTAATAGGCAGAGGTAATAGCCTTTTGGTAATAGGTCATCATCTTTATTAATATTCATGAGTGGGCATGGTCACTTTGTATGTAACTACAAATGCTTGTGCACTAGCAAGCTCCATAGTAGGAAAGGTCTGCTGTGAATGAAACTTGATAGGTATGTAGAATGTAATGTGAGGTTATGCCCTGTTGCTGAAGCATTTTGAAAGTAGGCTCATCCTGTTTTATTGGAGACTTTTTCTGTGTCTGGAATGTGGGGTCAGAGGCCATGTAAGCATCATTTGGGGACATAGTTTGAAAATAAGCACTTTCCTCTGTCCTCATGTATAGCAATGAACCTTTGTGGAAATTCCCTGGTGTAAACTTTGAAAAGTGTGGTGACAGATATTTGTATACATTAACCTCTACTATGGCACACATCTTTAAAACTCATGGAAAAAACATCAGTTCATGGGGTGGCACTACTGTTTCTCAAACTCAGATTGTATTGTGTCACTGTCTTGGAATAAGGACACATGAGCATGCTTGGCTTTATAGCATGAATTAACTTTATATTGAATATTATACAACACCTTATTAGTTCCCCTACATCTGATTGGAGGATTGGTGATCACATGCCCCATGGGTTATTTGGCAATATCACATGGTCTTGTGTTTTCCTTCGTGGGTTAGTCTAGAATAACACATTGTGTTTGGTCCTATCCGATATTTGAATCAAACTTTGACCAAAAGCTGGGCTATTTAGGAAGTTAGGTGTTATATAAAACAAATAATGAATGTTTTTCATTCTTGTGATGGTATGAATAATTTCATTTGCTGAAAGATGAACGTTTTTGCCTCGTTGAATAGAACATTCAGTCTTTCAACTCATGAAATTATTCATACTATCACACTCATGAACATTCATTATTCTTATATTAGCACATGGTGTTAGGTTTTATCTAAGGAAACAGTTGCTTCTTTATCACTGTCATATCAAATACCTTTAGTGTGAATGAATCGTGATGGCCTAATTGAATATTACATCTGTATTGTTTTATGTAAATTGTAAGTGTACATTGTCTGTAGGAAGATTGTGATGGAGAATGAACCTGTTCAGTAGACTTTTATGGTCATGATATTTGTTAAAATGGCTCTTTGGCTTGAAAATTGCTTGTAGGTACTGGCAACAAACACTATTGGAAGTTCCATTTGGTAACCTAGCTAGATGTCAAATTAAAAAGTAATAAAATAACTCCAGTTTCCGCCATGTTAGCCATTGTAGAGTTGTGCTGGGTTGGTTTTACCAATAAAGAACAAAATATGAAAATTTCAGCCCATGTTGATGCTCAATATCAATAATTGGTTCAACAGTTGTTTTTGAATATGCATGATCTGTATTATGTACTGTTATATCTTCTTATTTCATAGATCCATTGCCTAAAGATATTGGACTCTGGGTTTCGGTAGGCGTTGAAAGCTCACTGCAACGTAAACTGCAAACTGTGCCCTTAATTGTTACCACTACAACAGATGGAAAATTGTGAGTGCTGCCTCCAGTTTATGATGTTTCTCTTACATTTTTTTTGCAACTTCAATGGGGCATTGAAGTCTAATTTTAAAAAAAAAAATATTACTGAGATTGAAATATTGAAGAGATTATAACTATGCTACTGCACTCTACATAGCCTACTCTATTGCTAGGGTTGGGCTGTATACCACTATTCATATAAATACCGGTACCACTAGAAGCCGTAATGAAAATACGGAAGATATTTTTGTGCCTACTATTTCCCGTTTTTGATAAAACTACAGGTACTTTTTTTTGTACTTTTTTTTATTCCAAGTTAAAATAACTGTACCATTTATTTTATGTCAAAATGTGCCATGATTAGAATATTTCACAAAAATATCCCACCCTCCAAAAAATTTAACTTTGTGGTCTGTATCAACTACCATGGTATAGACAGTCCAGCTGTAATTCCAGCGTGTCATCTTCTTGTCATTTTTTGCATCAAAGTCAATCCCTTCCTGTATGGTGTAGGTACCTGTACCAGCAGTACCTGTACCACTTCTTTTCCTCAGTACTGCCCATCCCTGTCCATTGCTAATATATAAAATATTGAAATTAGATCTAACTTAGTTGATTGGACAGTAATTTACGATGTCATCTTGTTCTACTCACATTTTGTGCTTCTATTTTCTTTGAAAATTAAATTCTTAGATGACCTTGAAACATGACAAATTTGCAATACACTTTTTGATTTTTGTTCACACCTGTTGAAATTTACTCACATCTTGATAGTAAACAATCAAACTAAGAGATTCTGCATGTCTAACTCACAACTGAAATGGCAATAACAGTTTAATTAATTATTAAAATCATTTATTTCAAATCTGTTGCTGACACTTTTTACCATTATGTAGTAATCATATGCAACCCCTGCGCACAAAAACAATTTCTCACATTTTTGTTAACTGTAGGGAGTGATACGTGAGAAATGAGGCTAATTGGAAGCATTGCCATGCAATGATTTCCTTCAAACTGGTCACAAAAATAATCCATATCAACTCAATGAGCCCCTTTAATATTGAAATGACTCTCATGCCTGTTGTCATCTTCTTTTCATCAGAACCCATGTCAATACTGCAATTGGTCCTACAAATAGTATTCCACTACCAGCCGTCTTTACTCTCACCTTGAGTCAGCCAATGCCGGTCTCTGTGATGCTCCTGAAACAACTTCAAACTCGTTATGGTAACTATGGACAAATCAAGCATTAGATACTTGTTCCCCCTCCCCTCTCCCCTGGGGGTGTTGCACCTCATCTGTCCTGCCCTTGCTGGTACAGCACCTTTGCCCCAGTGTGCTCCAACAGGTTTACATTTCCATACTTTCTTCAGGTACTTCTCTGATTGTCAACTTGTGCAAAACGAATATTGCATGCCTTGAAGGGCAGTTGTTTTATGTCGCTAAAGCTCTACAAATGTTGGGGATGCCTATGGGTTATGAATGACAACTTCTCATCAGGTGACAGCCATCTCAACAGTTTAGATCAAATTTGGTTTCTTATTAAAAGCTACTTCAAATGGAAAACTGTAGATCTTCAATGAAAAACCCACCTCTCTTACAGGGTTAAAACCCCAAACCTCCCACAGTTTCTAAGTTTCATCATTTCAAATACCACCGACTTATCCACTTGGCCACATCACCAGTGTAAAACACACAACTGACTGAACATGTATGGGACTCAACTGTGTAATTTATTCTTGTATGAGCTCTTTAGTGAGTGTGCCCCCTTTTCACATTTACTCAACAAAATGACCAACTTTTCAGTTTAGGTGCCTTGCTCACATGCCACTCGTGCAGGGAGTGCGATTGTGAGAAAAGTACCTATCTTTCTGTCCTGTGTGAGTACAAAATTTTGCATTCATATTAATGCACTTACTTTGAAAACTTGCAAATATGAGGGAAGAAGTTCCTACAAGTGCAAGTACAAGCAAGTGTACCCATGGATGAGCTTGCTCTTTAAAGCCACGCCTGAGTCACTTGGGTGAAGCATTTCCACATTTTCTTCCCTGTAGAGATGCATTTTCCTGTGGTTTATAGCAGTGAATTCTAACCCGAACAGATGCGTCTAGTGAGTAATCGGTGCTTTAGATGGTCCACTTAGCAACTTATTTTAATCAAATCAAACTCTGAAATTACAAAGGACATAAAGCTTTTAGAATATTTGGAATAGCTGTAGCCTTGGTCCAGTATCAAAGAAAAAGAAAAGGCTCAGATTAATAGAACAGGAATGAGGTAAAAGCTTAAACCCATTGCAACAAACTACATCTTCGCATCGTATTTGCTTTGTCATGATACTGCTTAAATCAGTTTAAAAGGGTAGGTGGTAGCATTATCTGATACTATGTAGGCAGTCTCTTGAGTTTAAAGCTTTTCAAAACAAGCATTCTTTAATGGACATTGTGTTTAAGTAAGTAAAAAGATTACAAGGGGTAGGCATTAGCAGTATCTTGTGCTACATAGGCAGTCCTATGTTTTTCTGTATTGGGCTTGGAAATGTTTTTTTTTCTATTAAAGTTTGAAAGAATCTGAATTTTTTCTTCTCCTTAAAGCCATACACTCGTCACCCCAAAGTTCATTTTTAGTGTAGGTATCAAAATTCTCAGTTGGTTACTGCTCTTTGATTGACAGCAAATTTTGAAAATTCAAAAGATGCACAGTAGCTTATAATCCTCCCAATGCAGAGAGAGTGCTTGGATGCTTGGATTACACATTATAGCCTTGCATGCTCACCAGGACATGACCTTGAAGTAAAAAAAATAGGTTTGTGTCTGCACAAGGAGATTTACACAGTTATGGGAAGAGCTACAAGTTGCATAGTTGGGAGAATTGCAACTGTCTGAGATGAAGAGAAATGCCCTTTAACTGAATTTGCTAAAATGATTAGGGAATGTAATGAAACACTGAATAATGTGATGTACTTATTATAATTTGATCACTTTTATTTTTTTATTTTTTTCTTATTCCTATGTTACTGGGGAAACATTTTATAAGTATTGAACTTCTGTTTTCTCCTTTTCCTGCATATATCTCTTACATTATATAATTTTACTGTTTATGATTTATAAATTGCTGGAAATAAACTGTTTCATTCATTCAGTAATCATTGTATTCTGTGAAACAATACTATTGTTTATTACCTCCACTCCAGGGGTAACGATGACATACAGTGAGCCTCCTACAGCTCTTCCTATCAACACCCTCGTTTGCAGACACACGTTAGATCCAGAGTTTGCCACGAATCCTCAGCAACGGAATCTTCCTCATCCGAGAGGATATACCTTCCATGTGGTTAGTTTCCTCAAATTTTCTTTTGTGTATGCATAGGACATCTCAATGTTCCTTGTATGTCCTTGCAGAAAAAGAGACCTTTGAACCTGTTTGTGCACACCCCTTTACTATTAATGACAAAGTGGTTGGGTTGCATGGAGGGTGGGTATTAGGTTTTGGTGACTCCAACACTTTGGAGTTGGGGTACCCATGGCTCGTCGAGTGGCGACTCTGAATGGAGTCGGACCCCTACAATGGCATCATAACTGGTGCAGGAACATACCTCAGCAACAATAATCTGTGGATTAATAGTCTAACAGTGCATTTCATTACACCAGGAGGCTAACACAATAGGCTTCATTATGGCCAAGGTTCCATCCCGCCACTGTCGGAAAATTCTTAGCATCTAATAACAGAGAAAACTTGTGAAAGGATTTAGAAAATGACTAAAAGAGCCAGTTGTACTGATATCCTTCATTGAAACTTTTGGAATAAAGTAATTGTTTACTCCAAAATTACAACTTTTTGGTCATATTAAAACAGTATTAAAATTCACCAGGAAAGTGCAATTCCTGCAAAAGTGGAGTCGTTACTCAAATCTAGGCCAGGAGTTGTGACTCTGAAGCCGTGTTAGCATTAAGGTGCGGGATTGAGTGATTCTTGCAGCTGTTCTCAAAATCCTCCTAAAATAAAATGCAAGGCGGGAGTCCCCCTTTCTGTTTTTCAATGAAAAACTTAAATATACCCATTTACTTCTGCTCAGCACCACACAAAACTAGGAGCAGACTAATCAACTCTAATAGCTGAATAAAACAACTCTTCAAAAGTGACAATTTATGTGATTATAGTCATTTTTGAATTCCTGTTATCCATATCGTCTAGCAAAAAAATTATCGCGATTACGATAATTTTCCATATATCACACAACACCATATGAGAAATCATCACAGAAGAATACATTACTATACACACTTTCGCAGGCATTATGAGAAAATGGTGTTGGTGTGTTGTTAAATTAAACTTTTGGAAATTGAAATTAGGAAATCCCCCTTCATACTGCAAATTCCCTCCCCCCCAAAAAAAATATATGAATGGGGGATTTCCCCCCTCAGTCTCAAATCCTTAGTGCAAACACTGCTCTGAAGTAGAGTAGGTAACCTGTCCAAGCTTAGTGGGTATTCAGCCAGCTGAGGAGTACCATTTGGCCACACAGGCTAGTTTGTGGTAAGCAGGAACAGAATAAGCACAGGCTATTCAGATTATTTCATGGCAGAGTAAAGTTTGAATAGTTTCCCTTTTATTGTATTCAAGAAAATGTATTTGAGTATCGTAGATTGGTTTAAGGTGATGAGTATATAATGTAGGATGCATTTAGTATCACATAGTGCTGATGAGATTTTATTTATCCTACAGAAACTGCCAGATCAAAAGCATCGCTACTTTGTGACTGATTCTTCAATGGTTGGGAATGTACATGGGGTTCTCATAACCAAGATATTGTTCGTACAGCACACTCAAGTTATTCAAACCCTCCAGTGTTTACGTCAACAAGCCACGTACAATGCACTTGTGTCTAGCTGTGTTAGGAAAACATGTGATGGAGGTAAGGAAGCAAGGTTGTTGTGTAAGTTTTAAATTTGTTGTCCTTGTTTTCCCAGTCCCATCTCGGGTTTCATTTATGCTAGACCAGGATCCATCTCCTGGTATTTTTCGGGATATCACACTTCTACGAATTAGCCCAGGTGTCATCAATATGGTTCAGTAAAAGTTCAACCTTTTACAAAATATGCAGTTAAAAAAGTGATTAGAAAGTTGCTTGAAATTTGTGGTAAAATTGTGGTAACTTCTTTCAACAAATTAAATTGAACAGATGAATCAAGGTCCAATTTGATTCTCGTGTCCCACAATGCACTTGGTATGTCCATTTTTGATTCCTTGCGAAAGGCAGGCAAGGAATCCCCTATGTGACGGTGATGTTGTGTGGGTATGTATGTGTGTGTATGTGACGCTTTGCTTGTTTACACGATATCTCAAGAATGGTAATGCCGAGGGATCTCATACTTGGCATGTAGATTGCCCATATGGAGTAGATCATCAGGGGTCATCTAGGGTCACTAGGGGTCAAACTCTGAAAACTTGTTTACACGAATTCTCGAGGTAGGAAGCTTGGATAGATTTCATATGTGGTATGTGGATGCATTTTGGTCAGCAGAAGAACCCTACTGTTTTTGGTGGAGGTCAAAGGTCATCTTGGGTCATCAGGGGTCAAAAGGGTTAAAACGTAGTAAACACTATCTCAAGCAGGATATTGGCAAATCTCATACTTAGTATGTAGAGGGCCCATACTGAGTAAATGGTGCTCATCATTTTTGGTGGAGGCCAAAGGTTATTTGGGGTCATCAGAGGTCAAAAGGTAGAATTCCTTTGTGCAGGTTAAGTTTTTAAGTCACATGCACAAGGTGCATGTTATTGTTTCTAATTCGAACACTCACAGTAGTAGACTAAGATATCGTTGGCAAGTAATCACTAGGCCTTTTGGCTTTCTGGTAATGAAGTTGAATCATTCCTTTGTTGAATTGTGTAGATGAAGAGGTCAGAGGTGAACAAGCATTAAGGCTAACACATGTACATGTCATTCTTCCTGTAGGTGGAAACACACACAAAGTACTAAACACGAGCTTAGTATGAATTGTATTGCAGAAATACCTGATGTGACATGTATGCATGCCACGTGTAGATGCTATAAACACATTAAGGTGCGTTTACACCAAAACCGAAATCAGCTGTGTGGGCGGGACACGAAAATGTTTTCCCTAAAACAAATAGGGACAATTTTATTTCAGTAAAATTTAGAAAATGGCCCCATCTGATGTGAGATAACAAATCTTGTGTCCCGCCTGCAAAACACAGCATATTTCGATGCTGGTGTGAACGCACCTTTACAGTTGCTTTTCTTCACCTACTGGTTATCTGTCTTTAATGAGAGGAATGGGCACCTGCTGGGCAAGCTTGACATCCCTCCACATCTTGCAACACTGTCAAGACTCTGGGAATACCTTGCTATTACAAGATGCTCTATGTACATAACGAGATTAATTGGCACCTGCGAGGCAAGCCTTACATAAAGAGGGTGTTGACCAGGGGCCAGTCAATCTACATTTTGAAGCATTGTCAAGATTCTGGGAATTCCTTTGTATCACAAGATGCTACATGTACATTTTGAGATTAATTGGCACCTGTGAGGCAAGCCTTACATTAAGAGGGTGTTGACCAGGGACCAGTCAATCCACATCTTGCAACACTGTCAAGACTCTGGAAATACCTTGCTATTACAAGATGCTACATGTACATTTTGAGATTAATCAGCACCTGCGAGGCAAGCCTTACATTAAGAGGGTGTTGACCAGGGGCCAGTCAATCCACATCTTGCAACACTGTCAAGACTCTGGGAATACCTTGGTATTACAAGATGCTCTATGTACATTATGAGATTAATCAGCACCTGTGAGGCAAGCCTTACATTAAGAGGGTGTTGACCAGGGGTCAGTCATTCCACATCTTGCAACACTGTCAAGACTCTGGGAATTCCTTGGTATTGTGATATAGTACATGTACATGAAACTAATGAACTCATATCAGTGTGCTCAAATCAAGGAAGTTTTATGTGCACAACCAAGGAAAATACTCTCTTACTAATTAAAACACTAACTTCAGTTTTGGATTTTGTAAGGTGGGGGTTATGACTAAGTTTACTTTGTATGGAAAGTAGAAGTCTCCTGATCCCATATGTTTGAAACAAACCAGGGGCTAAAATTCTGGGACAAAGGGGTTAAAATTCTGAGACAGAGGTGGTGAAAATTGCCTGTCAGTTGCTTAATGTCAGGATTGCTGTGAGGTTGCCTGTCATTCAGGTACATTTTAATTTCAGCTTCTCACTGGAGGAATTGTCCGAATGACAGGGTATTTTTTACAAGGGGTAATATCTGCTGCAGTGTTGGAAGTTGGATTTCTTAGATATTCTCCTATCTTGTAGAAGTGAATATTATGTTGATCTTTTTTCTTTTAGATGAAGATGACGATGAAGAAGAAGTGTTTGAAGTCACGGCATACCATCATTACCGTATGACAGTGTTGTTTGAACACCCTGCTAAGGATGGAATGGCTTGTGGTATGTCATAGGGATGATTCAAATCAAGCTCTTATTAGCTTTAAATACATTATACGTGATAGTCCCTAAAATTTTTGATTGCTAACCATACTTTGATTTATATAAGGTGGCAGAAACAAACTGTGCCTTCAGAGTATATAAACCTCTCTGATTGGTCAATGATTTTCGCTGATCAGCAAGATTTACTTGTACTGTAGATTGCACAGCAAATTTGCAGCACAGATAGGAACACTGTAAGATTTTTAATTTACATGAAGGTGTTCAGTGCTTTTGCTTAAAAGAAGGCCTTTTAATTGTCTTTTTAACCAAATTGATTTTTGGACATATGACAAGGATATCAGCCAATTTTCATAATTTCATTATGAAACCTTTTTATGTAAAAGTCAAGGAATTGCATTTTCTCTACATTGTATAAACC
>WURT03000027.1:368306-380127 GCA_009936505.3 Holothuria glaberrima
TTAGAGTGAGCTTCAGATGACCATTCATGTTACTTCATGAGCTTGTTCTCAAGGTAGAAGGACGCCACCAGCAGATGCATCATCCAGTGGGTACTTATCTTTTTCATCATCCTTAACGCTTTCAAAGTCGGAAGTGACGTGTTTTGAGGTCAAACACACCTGTTATATCTTGCTTGTGCCCTTAATATAATTCCAATTTTTATGGCAGGTACAGAGTACCTTGTCAAAATTGGGAATTTTCTTTTATCCTTACTAGTGTTGTTAACAAATAAACTTCTTGTGTTGCTATGTATATTTTAATAAACTTAACTGCTGTTGTCAACTTAAGCGAGGTTATGGTGAAACACGACCAGCTGGTCTGCTAAATGATCTGTAAAGAGCATGTTAGATCATCTTGCCTGTACCGTATCATTTTCAGTCACTTGAGTTGAAACTGAATTTTGACACTTCGAGCTATGTACCACCTGGTTATTGAATAGGGTTAAATCTTCACCTTGAGACAATTGATCACCAATAACCAGTAAAAGTTAGTCTTCTTACCTTTTGGCTGATTGGCATATAGCATTAGCATTCCTTTGCTGTGAGCATCTTTTGGTCGCCTGGTATTAAGCAGTCGTTTCTCATTTAAAAAACATTTGGACATAACTGTTGGCAACTAGGAAGACATCAACGCCAATGAAAGCCAAAGATGTAAAGCGTCTACATCTGAACGGCTTTTAATATGGAACTCTCCTTAGTTCAAGTCACAACAAACTTTTAAAAAATGGATTCATCATTAAAATGACTCTCAGTTCAACAACAAATTGGTTAATTTTTGTCGAATGAGTGCCTAATTGGCGAAATGCCTTCATGTGACATACATTGAGCAGCAGTGTAACGATATCAATAGCTTAGCTGAAATGACTGCATTATAAACGTGATACTCAAATTGTAAAAGAGTCCAGTCAATATATGTGGTTAGATTTAGAAACTTATATACCTACTTCCAAATACCTTGCCATCACCTGGCTCCGTTATAGGACTTGTAGGAAAGTTTTGCATTATCTTTGGATTATAAATTGCATAGAACGCATCAATGTATTTCATCCTACCCTAAACATTACGGCTGAATATTATTTTAAGAATATTCTAATTGAACATGCAAAATTTTCTTATTGGTTACAAATATTTCCATCAATTTTTATCATGTTTTATTAAGATTCTTCAGCATACTGCGACTTTCCCTACCGAATCTGCATTTTAATATAATATTGAAGAATGATCTGACTTCTAGATATTTCGACTGCATATGCGCACATCCTAAAAATCGTTGGGATAAACATTAACACAGTTGTACCTACTCAAAGGGTGTTTCAAAATTGAGATTATTTAAGATAATTGTGAAATCAACCTTTTTTAAAATCCATCGACAAATAAGGAGGGTGATTTTGTGTTTCGTACTGCAGGCAAGCAGTCATTTTGGTATAATAACTCGTTAAAATCTGCCACAAAGTACGTGTATTTCGGTGTGTTACGCTTTCGTTTATAAGACAATTTCACGCGGCATAAGAACTATCGAAATCGCTTGTGCTACAGACTCTACAGTTCTGGGAATGCTTCCACCCACTTGTCTCTCTTATGAGAATGTGATATGTCTTTATAAAAACACACGTGTAAGGCCTGGTGGACTGCCTTAAAGGAAATTAAATCACCAAACGTCTTTTGGAACACTAGTCTGACCCCCTACCTTATTCCTATTACTTTTAATGATGAACCAAGGAGTTGTGCATGAATTTATGATCTAGAAACAAACCAAAATATTTTCACATTTTTACAGAAAATTTTTTATGGACCTTACGTGACCACCCCATCCCTCGTCTGAAGGGTTTCGCTATTCGCCTGATGAAGACCTGGTCAAGGTCATAATTCTCTAACACTTTTGAAAATCTACTGACTCTCTTGTCGACATGTCATGTCTAAACATATCACACAATCTTCCAATCTCTTCATGCACAGGACAAAGGCTCTTGTGACCATTAGGATCTCTAACGTAACTAGAAATGGCAGGATGCAGTGACGGCCTCCCCATGGCTCCCCTTTAAGGTCACGTATAGACCAACGCTATCACATACTGAGGAGAATTGGACCTGTTGGTTCCCCTTCCCTTTAATACCCTGTCTAAATTTCCATCTCCTTGATAGCCTGTTTCTATTGATGTGTGCCGTGTAATTAGCAAAAATGGAAAATGGACCTTCATAACAATATCCAAATGTAGCGCAACCATTGGCTGCAGCGAAATGTTACTAGAAAATTTCATCGAAATGTCTCCAAGATTGCAATCAATTACACTTCTCATGCAAGTTTCAAGTTGCTTCTAAAATTCATTTTTGTAAGATTTCATGTTACAGCAGTGTCGTGTAAGGATTTGCCCGACGAGGTAAATTGCATGACGTGCAAATATTTGGTTCATTTTCAATTAATCAACCTCCCAAAGATAAAGATGTCAGGTGACTTACCGGTGAAAGTAAACCTACTGCACTTTGTGATATCTCTATATCTGTGGTGGCTCCTAAATGACCTTGGCCACCCTCACATAATCTTTGCGAGTGACCACCATGGTCAGACTGTGGTTTTAAAACGGAAATTACAGAAGCCTACAGCTTGTTGAAAAAGTCGTTCTAAAGTGCAGGTTCCCATCACTTTCCTCACCTACCCTGCACGGGCCACAGTTGTAGGAGAACATTTGACATCCCAAAACGTCTGTTATTGCAGGAAATTGCACTGTATAATACAAGCATTACGCTGCAGCTTTGCGTATATCATGTCCGTCTGTAGCCAGCATGTATAACAGTGCCTTTCATGCACGCATCGGTGAGTAAGAAAGTTGGGAGGAAAAGGGGAGGTTGGGCATTCCTAATGTCCAGGATAATTCCTTCTGAGGATCTCCACACTAGAAATATATGGGAAAAGATCTTGGCTGTGATATTACTAGAATACTTCGTGTAATAACTGTTTGGGTGGAATTTTTGTTCCAAAGTCGCAGGAAACCTCCAACATTATTCATACTCTCTGCAGACAAGTTCTGTACATCATCGAATCGACATGTTGTTAGTTTAGGATATGTTATAGAAGAGATGGTCAAAAGTGAGATTCGCGAGGTGTCTTTAGTTAACATCCAATGCAAATTTAAAAAGAAATGTTTCTTTGTAACTTCCGCAACTTGAACATGTCCCAGAGATTTCAAAAGCTTTGCCTTGTTGTCCATCACCGTCAAGTTTCCCCATGACCCCCAAAAACAAAAACAAAAAAAAAAAGACAGTCGCCCAGGCGTATCCAAAGACCATGAGAAAGGGGCTTTTGGCGTTACCCCTACCATCACATTGGGACATTGGTACCTGTATGCCCTAAAGATATACAGTCAAAACTTCGCCCCTGAAATGCCTATCTGCACTATCGAAGGCAAGTTGCTGACCTTAGTGTCCCCGAAGTCACACCTCTTCAAAGTCTGTAATTTCTTTTCAAAAATCCCGAATTCCCCTTGTTAATCTTGCCTCAAAAATTCTGGATCCTGGCCCTTTATTTTGATTCTCATATTCCGACTTGTGAAGAACAGTGTGTGCTTCTGAGTAACGTAATATTTTTGGTGACACTCATCTCACTGCTTCATTCCATTGAAGTGGTGGACGGGGAAGCCGAAGTCCAAAAGTTTAAAGTAAATCCACTTAAGGTACTAAACTTTTCCGATTACAATACCCCCCCCTTTAGCTTTATATCTGTGATAAAACTGCCTTATGCGTGCACTGGAAGCTCTCCAAAATAAAAACAGATTGATGCCTTGGAGGCATTTTCTGTGAAATTTAACCTCATTTGACATTGCAAATCTCTCATAAGATCTCTCATCAGGATTACTTCCCTTTCTATATTTCATTATTCTGATTACCGTTGTCAAAGGTCTGAAAAGATGTTAGAGTAAACATTACTGCCCCCCGTTATACTAGTGTAGTTTCATCCTAATCCTTAAATGTCTTTAGACGTGTAAATGTCACGCCTGCCTGTTTGAGGTGAACCACATTAAAACCCTTAAAAAGAACGGCAATTTTCATCAAAATCAATCAAATATTGACATTTTACAACAAAATTACCGTTTTGCACATATCACATATAAACATGAGCTACATATGCAAATTTGTGACGCAGGAAGAGGGACTCATGAGGTGTGTATGTTATCCTCATTTAACCTTTATTCCAAAAACACTTATAATGGAGGCATGTATTTATTTTGGAAGTAGCTATTTATTACTTTGAAAATGTCCACATTCAAAATCAAACTAAAAACACTAACAGATAATTTGACGAAATTCAAACCTTGCACACTTGTGAGGGTGAAGCCTGAATCTGGGTCAAAATGTTTGAAGCAAACGCTCGTCGGTGCAACTTTGGCTAAGGTGTAACGCTGCGATAGTTATGAAATGTTTGAAAGTAAACACAATGATATGCAATGTTGTACAATCTGGAAATCAAGAGAAATAGACGTTTTTGTGACATTGTGCATAGTAGTGCAGTGTGACCTACAGCAATTTCGGAATAGACCAGCACGTATACTTGTGATCCGTCTAAATGACAAAAGCACAGAGGTCTGGGATCGTTCTCCAGAATAATTTAGAAGATATAACTGTTAGATAATTTTCCTGGAATCTGGAAGAGAGTAGGGTGGCCTGTTGGTTAAGGTGTTGGTTGGTTGGATTGCCGGTTCGATTCCCGCCTGGGTCATTATGTTGCGTCCCTGAGTAAGAGGTTTTATCTCTATTGCTTCTCTCCACCCAGGAGTTAAATGGGTACCTATGAGGTGAATTGTCATTGGAGAGTGCCATTTTAGCTGCTGCCGGACTGGAGGGATTGTCTCTGGGATGATTTACCGATGACCAGGGGTAATGGAATGTAAAAGCGCTTTGAGACTGACTTTGTCGGTATAAAGCACTATTAAAACTGACCATTACATTATTATAATCTAAATTAATAATAAGTAAACAAACGCACATTTTTCAAGGAATCGTGCATTGGATACATTGCTGACGACTGTTTGTAATCTGGAATAGACCGTATGATATGCATATGACGTCGAAGAACAGAAAGTGCGTCCTCAGCTGAGGTAAGCGCGTAGCGTCTAAGATTATTTATTGTCAATAACATAATATAATTGGTCATGGGCAAAGGACTACTAAGACCCCATGCCCTAAGGCCTAAATGCCCTGGTGACCAAACCATTTACTAAAACAAACCAGATCAATATCAAGCGAGCCCAGTAAAAACCACGCGACTCAAATTGGCCAAACCACGCGGAACCTGGGGGTTGTCCCCTTGAAACTTTTGTCGTAAAAAACTGCTTGCATGAAAATTCGCATCATCTGTCTAACAAGTAGACAATGTTTAAGGGCATTTTGGGTATCGTTTCTAAGAATGGAGAGGAGAAGAGGCTCTGGGATCGGACTCTTCTTTCAATTGGATACGCGTCTGATGGTATACGCGGTCCATTTTCATAAGAATCTCACCCCAGTGCAGTGCTAAAACTGATAATAGTCCCTTGACAGATTTATCCTCCTTGAAAAGTGCGTAAGCGAGAGAAGGTGAAATTATCTTGATATGGTTTTTGTCTACAAATTGTGACATTTTTAAATAGTGTTGGTATTACCCCAACTCTCCTCCTCCACCCATCAAATGATAATTTTGCTACAATCGCGAGTGGTATCTGGCACGTAGTTAACGGATTAAGAAGTTAAATGTTCCGCTTTCCAAAACATGCGTCGAACCCACCCACAAGCGAACGCACAAGACCTAGAAATGCCTTTCAGACAGACTTTTAGTACTCAAGTGCATACTTGTACTTGTGCTCGATTACATTTTTCTGTACTTGTACTCGTACTCATGGTTTTGTACTTTCACTCGTACTCGTACTCGTACTCATGGCTGTGTACTGGTACTCGTACTAAGGATTTTGAACTCGCACTTGTAAATGTACTCATGAGTACATTTATTTCAGTTCAAGATGTTAATATCTGTAACCGTCATTTATCTTTTTCTAAGTTAATTAAACTTGTAATTAGTTACAGCTTCCTGTGCTGATCAACACAAACTATCTCAACAAGGTGAATTGTGCTGCTATAAGGAGCAGTAACAAAGGGTTTAAAAAGGGACCTGTCTTTGAACAAACTGAAGAAAATACTACAGTATTTATCGCTTAGGGGTATGAAATTAGTATCATCTTGTGCATTTAAGTACTTTGATCCCCTCTTCAAAAAAAAATGTTGCCTTGGTGTAGTCTAGAACTATGTACAGTGTTTGAATTACCTTGGGTCACTATTTTATTAGTCTACAATCTCTCAAAACTTAATGACTCAGCTGATGTTATTTTAAGTTGATGGCAAATGTGCACTTCCAGTACCAAAGATTTGATACTGGATAACATGTTTGCATGTGGAGAGTACGCATTAGGTCTTAGAAGCTAAAATAAACTGAACAATGTTGAAATTGCCTACTTGGATCAATCTTACAATCTTTAAAAGTGCAAATCCTAGTAATAAATAAGCCAAAATTCAAAACAAGACCTGTATAGGCTAATCAGTTTTCTTTACAGGCTGGACTCAATCTCAATTAGACCCTCTTTATTGTTTAATTCAAACCTTTGTCCCTCCACTCAATTTGAAAACCCGTTTTGTAGCAGACTGCACACAACCCACATATTGTTTCTGAAAGAAATTACTTTGAAATAAAACACTTTAACAGCGGATTTTGGTTTAGAACAAAATGCCATAGACACGACTGTTGAATTTTTCTTCTTTACTTTCCAAGTACCACTGCTCAGTAAAGGGTATGCCGTGATGGCTTCTTTGTGCTATCGCAAGTTTTCGGTTATAGTTTCTACAAGTTGTGATTTGTGCAGTAGAAAATGGACTTTCTTGCAAGTTGGTCATTCGGCTTCCAAACCCAATTTAATATTCCTGCTTAAAGTCCGACAAAGTGAAGAAAGCAAAGCGTTTTTATAGCAGTGGAAGTAATCATAATTACAACACAGGTATTATATCATACACCTATAGAATCAGTCCCAGCATTTCATTTATACAAAATACAATATTGATAGCACTTGGTATATAGAGATCAAATGCAACATATGGTTGTAATAGGTTTTCAAACAGACAAACAATTACAATTTTAATATTTGAAGGTCAGGAAGCCCCCATACCAGAGTGATGAGCATCAGCGAAACTCACCTTCTCATTTCAAATAGTGCTCAGAGGTTAACGGGGTAGGCGTGTACTACTCCGGGACCGCTATCTGACGGACAAGAGTGAATCCCCAGTCTTAAGCCACTTTTCAAAGGCTGGAAGGGTGGAGGTTTCTTGCTCTACACTACTGATTGACAGCTGAACCAAACAGAGTGGACGATTTGCTGAATGGGACAATATAACCAAATACCCATGGGGATCTTATCAAGGGACCTCTAGTATGTAAGGCAGTACACTCAGATCACCAGTCCAACTCCACCCTCAACCTTGGAGACAATTAAAGACAATTAAAGTCTTAAATTAAAGACGTTTTAATTCTTTAAATTACCTTAAAGGCAACTCTATGTTGCTGCTGCTAAATTACTCCAGCCTATACATGTGCTCAGAAATGTACTCGTACTCGAGTACATTCTTCTGTACTCGTACTCGTACTCATGGTTTTGGACTCGTACTCGTACTCAGAGGTTTTGAAAATCAGGTACTCGTACTCATGGATTTGTACTCGTACTCGTACTCGAGGCCTTGTACTCGTACTTGTACTCGTACTCGGGAGTTTGTGCTCGCACTACAAGTCTGCCTCAGACTCATTTTTAATGGAAGGGGAATATCTTTTTGAGGATGCTACTAAGCTCTGGGGTTTTCTGAAGGCATTCCGTCAAAGTTTTGCAAACTGTAGAGGTAATCTGTGCATTTATGGGTATTTAAATACGGTGGGTAGCGTCACTCAGAACATTTTTGCAAAGATACAACATTGACATTGAGTATAGATTGTAAAAGATGTGAATGGAGTGTGGGGGATCGTACAATTCACGCAAGGTTTGCTGGAGGCAGAGGGGGTTCGCTCGAATCCTCAGCCTCCCCTCTATGCTGTGGAAGTCTGTTTTTTCCGGTAAAATTAGCATGGGTACGGAGGAAAAACACACTTGTAACCAGGGTATGTTACAGGTGAGATACCAGGACAGAATTCGCCAGGGAAAGAAAGGAAGAGTGAAATGATCCATCAAGGTCACATTACATGGTCCAGGTGCCCGTCGATGGGACTCCATGCGGCGAAGCACCGTTAGCCCTGGGATGGTAACAATGCTATGGATATTTAATCATTGGGCTTAAAGTCACTGGCTGTTCTCTACGACAGACTACTGAAGGATGATCGAATTGATGAAACAGGAAGCGAATGGATGAGAAATCATGAATGTTAAAAAGGACAAGTTAGGAAATAGGGAAAATTATTTTATATTATTTCGTGTTATTTTCAAATTTAATTCTTTGCCTTTATCATCAGAATTCATTTTATAAGTTTAAGAGAAATTGTAGGCCTTTTCCGAGTTGCTCCTCTTCCAAAAAGTCAAGGGAGGCGTTGCCCCTTTTCCTCTTTCACCTATTATTCACTCCCATGAATCTTTGTATCGTTTGCACTTCTAAATTCTAACATGATAAAAAGTTTCCGGGTATGGATACTTACAACTGAAAGATGTAGAGTGACGGTGAAACGAGAGTAAAGTAATATCATACATCACTCTTTTGCCATTGAAATCATTTAATCTGTCTGTTGACCATCCCACAGATTGATCATATTCCTTCTTATGGGATTCAAGATGGCAGTTCTTCTCTCCGCAAAATAATCGTTCTGGTTGGTTTAGTTTTTCTCCTGGGACTCATTGCATCAGTTCTTGGGGTGTGTTTTGCTGTTTTTTCTCTGTGTGCAAGAAAACAGGGACAGGACTCGGTAACTATCGATTTTTATGGTATTATGCTTGTACATAGTAATTTTTTCCTTTTATGTTATAATAACGGTAAAGTGAAAAACTGATATGATCACAGTTCGTACACTCTACCTTACTAATGTACATGTTTTAGAACAAGGGCGTGGATCCATCTCCAAAAGTGGGAGGGGGGACTTTTCACTATTGGCGAATCGCTGTCCTGGGGGAGGGGTCTAAGGGGAGGGGATACAGGGGAGGGGGTACCCCCTCCCCTTTTGGAAAAGTTTTGCTCACGTCAGGTTGGCTAGATGCAGAATTGTGCTACATTTGGTGCTAAATTTGAATTGAATATATCACCAAGAATTTCTACTTTTTTAGGAAATTTTTTTTTTATTTTGCTTGCTTTAGTGAATTTTTTACTCAGTTCTTGGGGTACATCAGACCTACACTTCGTGAAGTGAGTGAACAGTAAATTGTTAGACTTTTCACCATAGAAGAATCGCTGTCCTGGGGGAGGGGTCTAAGGGGAGGGGTACACCTCCCCTTTGAAGAAAAAATGAAATTGGAAGATGTCTAAATGGCAAATGGTGCCGCATTTGGGCGAAATTTTGCTTCTTATATGTAATGTCAATTCGTAATCACAGTTTTAGTTTTCATCATTTTTGAAAAAGTGGGGGGGGGGACTTTTCGGTGATGTCCCACTTTAAAAAAGTGAGGGGACACGTCCCCCGTCCCCCATGATCCACGCCCATGTTTTAGAATACTGAAACAGTGCGCCTGTTCCTTCTAAGATGTTTACTAAGCTCCCCTTGCATAGGCGTAGAAAGCTGTCCAAGACGTGGAGGAGCTGAACGGTTCTTGGGACGGCCGTCCTGAGGATGGGTCTTTGGAAAATTTTTGAATATTTGAAGGCCCTTAGATGCAATTTGGTTCAACATATTGAGCAAATTTGAAAAAAAAAATCACTGCAATTTTTTCGCCTTTTTTACAAAGAAACAAATAGGTGGTTTTCGTCTTTGGACTGAGGGGGCTGAGAAATACTTCTTTTCCACCATATTTTTGATTGGGTAGCTAAAGCCCATAGCGCCTTGGCCCACCTATTTTCTACGTGTAAACCTCCTTGCAACCCTTTTCATGCACTTCGTCTACAAAGCGCCCTGGATCATTTATTCGATCAGCTGTTAGTTTGAGGTTAACAATTTGATGGCAAGAAATACCCAAACTGATGTTGTTTGGTTAGCTCGTGCATTTCAAATCTTAACTTCGTCTTTCAACGTAAATTAGAGAATAAGTATTTATGACTTTTGTGCTTTCAGTTTCAGTTCCAGCGGTTCAATGATCCTGCAGGTTCTGTTGAACCATCACCAGACTACAATTACAGCAACACAGGCTATGAACAAACTGCACAAACTCAGGAGAACGACTACGGCAATAAGCCTGTAGGTGGTGGTGTAGCACCTCCCGTCTACAACAACAGCAACGCAGCCTCCGTAGACACTAAGCAAGGATTGGTGTAAAAGGGTCATGTACGATTTCTTACACAAGCTATGATTAATAATAATGGTGGCGGAAGAATGACGTAATTTTTTTCATTATGTTAAAGGGAAATATTGCGTTTGAAAAATACACCAACATGGCATACAAAGAAAATACCTTAAATCATTATTAAACCATTTAGTCTCACCAACAAACTCTAGCAATAGCTTTATCTCCTCCAAACATTATGCATTACAAAAGAAACTGATGTTGCATCATTTGAATTTTTGAAAGTTTGGGTGAACAAATTACCTTTGTGCTACAGATAATCAAATAACTTCCTTAGGGAGCCTTATTTCTCGAAAAGAAGGCTACCGTGCTGGCTTATTTTGAATAATCTATCATTCTGTACCTATATATTGGTTTAAAAATATGAAAATTTCCTGTAAAACAAACGCAGTATTTCCCTTTAACTGAGGTGGAGCTGGGCTACTGAGTCAGAAATAACAAAGTCATTAATTTACCCACTGGGTGATACCCATCCGAGAGATTTCTCGTGGATCCATTAATGGCCCTTCATGTCAGTTGTAAAAATATGCTCAGTGTCATTTCAATACTCAAACCAGGAATTTGCTCGGAGTATTGAACTAAGAATATTCAAAACCGTTTATTTCTTGCATTGCACAATTACACAGACGACGCTTTTAGATTTAAGTTGGGTTTGTAGGTGAATCAATGGCACTTTTTCTAAAAAGTATTCATAAACACTATTGATTTCCTGCATTCTGATTGTCCAGAAACCATTGAGACCGGTCTTAAATTGCATTTAAGACCGGCTTCTTGACAGTTGGGAGAATTAGGATACCGTGCTTTACGTGCGCATGGTTTGAGCGTGTAATATATTTCTTATGTGTTTTTCGGAGTAATCGTACAACTGAAAACAAACGCGCCGGACCGTGAAAGCGAACGCGTCTCTCGCAACTCCCGGTACATGCAGTAATTATCCCCGTACTATGGAGGTTCTTCACTTGACGTCATAATGGGCTTGATTTTACTGGTACCGCCATTTTGGACGTCAAACTTAGTGCACGCGCGGGACCTACACTGTGTAGACACAGTATCGTACAAAGGGGGAAGTGTTTTGTTTCTATTTTTCAAAGAATATTTTCTAATAACGATGGATTGCACTTATGTGTACGTGTAGGCCTCTTGTTAGGCTTCATGCGTTTGGTTTAAATACTTCTGTAGCAGGGTAGAAAATTCCCCCCCCCCAAAAAAAATGAAATGGCAAGTGGCAGCTGAACTCGAGGGCGCGGTGACAGAACTGTTCCTGACACCGATAACCTAAAGAAAGTACAGTCGCTCGCTCTCTCCTCATTTTCA
>WURT03000027.1:380227-407481 GCA_009936505.3 Holothuria glaberrima
CACAAGGCGAATGCTCTGACCACTGAGCCATTGAGGCCTATGAATCAGAACGCGGTCAATTGAGCTTAAATACTGTTATGTTAAGTTTTCCATTGTTACGTCACAGGAACGCGTCCCATGTAATATTGTGTGTATATATATATATATATATATATATATATACAAGCGGTTTACCGTGTATTGGTCAACGAGAATACAAAAGTTCGAGAAACAATAATACTTTGATATATATATATATATATACATACATACAAGAGAATGTAAATCGTGGACCACAACGATGTTTCAGAGTTGTGAACAGGATCCAGAAGGATTTATAGTATTCTAGTTAAAAACGTATGTAACCTTGGATGAAAAGACTAGCATTACAACTGAACACACAGAGATAACCCGTACACCTTGAATTGAATAGCTTTCGGCTATCTTTTCAGCCTTCTTCAGCTCGAATGAAGCAAGTTTAAAAACGTTCGATGTAAAATCTTTAGACTAGGAACATTCTAAATGGGATATAAGCAAGTAAAACGGGACGAGAGCAAAAAAACAAAACCGCATTCTAAAACCTGGCTACATAATAAAGCTTAAAAGGTAAGACGGATAAACAGCTTAAAAAACAAGTAAAGATTAGATACTCAAACTAGTTGTTGCAATTAGCATAAAGGTGATAATAAAAGGAAAAGAAAGCCTTAAAATGTCTACAGGAGCTGGGAAAGGTGGAGAAAACTCTTTGGAAAATGGCAATGTTGAATGAGAAATACAAAATAGTAAAAACTTAATGACCCAAGATCTTTACTGTAAAAAAAACTAACCCGTTTGTATGAATTGAATTCTTTTTATTTATTGAGACCTAAAGGAAATAAAGTTTGTAACTGGGCAAGCCATTAGCCATCCCTTTTATTAAAAACCGAATCAACATTGATGAAGAGTAAATCTGTTCAACAATATGAAACTTATTCTGAGAAATATGGTGGGGAGTAGAAATTAGCATCTGCCTCGGTTGTTAAAAAAGTCGGATTTACGATTTCTGAATCTGATTTTGAATTCTGTAGCTGTAGATCTAACATATTGCAAATTGCATTTCACGCTAGTAGCTAAAGAGATCACACACTTGTACATGAATTTGAAAACCCTTTTTCGTGGCACAACTAGGAAAAGACGCACCCTGTAATAAAACATTGAGGCAAAGGTCGCATCTTGTGCGATCCCATTTGAAGCAACCCACTTCAGCAGAATTCCATGCAGTGTTTTGCTTGGGTAGTTTCGATTTCATTAGCATCTCTTTAGGGGATTCACATTTTCTATAGGTTGTAAAGATAAAATTCTCAAGGAAGACCTCTTTCTTTTGGTGAGTTCTACGTAGGACGAGAATGATTTTACGAATGATGGCATTAATATTCGGTAATGCTGGATTAAAATCTAAAACAAGTGGGAGTTTGTGGATAGAAGTATTCTTTTTCTGAGCCTTTAGCAAGGCAGATCTTTGTTGCTTGTTCGTCCTATCAAATTGCTCTTGGACAAGCTGAGGATCACATCCTCTAGGCACTAAGTATGTTTGTATTCCTTTAGTCTAATGTTTAAAAATTCAGGGGTCTAACAATTCGTTTAATCCTGAGTGCTATACGGTATGGTATGTTTGAAAAATTATGTTTATGATGTGAACTAGACGGTAATAAGTGTAAATGACCATCGGTGGGCTTCGAAAACAAGGCCGTAGAAATTATAAAAAGTTGTCATGTTATCTAGTTGTAAAATGGAACTAGAAAAAGCCCAAAAGTCTACGACTGACGAGCGCGGTTTGGTTACACGTACTGCAAGGGACCTTGATAAGTTGTATACGCAAGAGGGCGTTATAGAGATTGAAACAGCCTTGTCGCAATTTGACCTTCGTTTAAACAAGTTGGACGATATTCAGTCATCAATAGAGATTTTACTTGATTCTAAGGAAATTGAGAGAGATGTCATTGCTGCCTCTGGCTACAAAGAAAAGATATTCAAAAGTAGAGTTGCAGCTTTGATACTGCGTGATAAACTCAAAAACTCTCAGCCACAGACTAACGTTAGGCCGGAGGTGGATGCGCCTTCGTCGTTGCCTTAAGCTTTTACCCAGAGTGTGTCACCTGTGGACATTGACCAAGATCATGACAAAGAAGACGTTGAATCAGTTTTAAGTAACCTATCCACAAGCCTGAGGACTGTTAAGTTTGCATAATTAGAACTTCTAAAGTTTTCAGGAAATTTAGTGGAGTGGCCAACATTTTGGGACAATTTTAAAGCCATAGTTCATGATTCTGACTTACCACCAGTCAGTAAATTTGCATACCTACAGGCATTGTTAGAGGGTGACGCCAAGGTATGCATCCCAGGACTTATCTCGAAGGCTCGGCTTTATGACATCGCTTGTGAGTCGCTAAAGGAACGATATGGTAGAATTATTAAGATAATTTTCGCCAATATCCAGAGACTTCTTAACCTGTCGCCCCACACTCAAAAGAACGACTGACAGTTCCCTTAATGTAGAAGATGCAAGATCTTCGAAGCCTAGAGGCCCTTGGAATCAGGCTGGGGATAATAATACGGTTTGTTTGTAACGCCAGTTATCCTTAGCCGTCTCCCACAAGAGTTAAGAATGGAATGGGCCCGGGAGGGAGAGGGAAGGAAAAGTAATCTCCAGTTCCTGTTCGAATTTTTGAAGAAAAGCTGCAACGGAGAGAACAATCAGATATTTTTGAGGAAGCCTCAGGCCAGTGAATCATAAAAGAGGTCATTTGTTTCAGAAAAGCGTTCGTCTAGGCCGTTGCCTCCTGTTTCTGCTCTGCAATCTGTTTATAAAGGAAGTGGTACTTCGGGAAATTGTGTATTTTGTGCAAAGTCGCATATGTCTGTGAATTGTTGGAATATCCTACGGCTACCCTTGGCGGAACGTCATAAGGCTTTGTTGGGAGCTAAAGTATGTTTTCGTTGTTTAGATCGGAATCATCTTGCAAGAATGTGTAAGGCAAAGTGTTCTTATTGTAAGGGAAAGTATCACCAGTTATGTTGTATGTAAAAATGGGGAGTTAAAAATCAAGATCCGCCACAAAATTCGTCTGGTGTCCAACAGAGTTCTTTTAAGGCACCTTTTGTTTCAAATACTGGAAGTTCGCAATCATCGCCCCCACCCCAGGGGGAGAGTGGGGTGGAAAAATCACCGACCATTCTTAGACCACATTCTTCTTCATTTGTACCACAGGGCTCGGCAGTGTCATCATGTTTTCCATCTGTAACCGATGCAAAAGGTTCTGTAGTAAATACTGTTACTTATACTGTTGTTTCACCAGAAAGTATATCTTGTCCACGGTCCGAGCCTCATATGTATACTGTCTTGCAAGCAGCTCGTGTAAAGCCTTTTGGAGAGAAAAGGGTATCAGAGGCTACATCCCTTTTGATAGTGGATCGGACAGATCCTACATTTCATCCGCTTTGGCCAAGAAAGTAGGGCCAAAGTGGGTGTCATCTCAGCCAGTTTCCTATTCAGCCTTTGGGGTAAGCAAGGCTTATGGGGAGAGTATGCGTAATGTTTTCCAAGTGGGGGTACAATGTACTAAGTGCATCGAAGCTAAAAAGCACCCTTCTAACTGTTGAAGTGATTCGCGTCCCCAACAAAACCTAAAATACCAAGTGATTTGTAAGATGCATTTGGTCAACTAGAATATGCTGATATTTATGGTCAAGATAGGGAGATTACTTTTGACACGTTGCTGGGTTTAGATTTCTAAAGGTCATTCATGGGGCAAGGCATGATTAGGGTGCCTAATTGCCCAGAACCCCAAGAAACCTTTAGTTCTTTACTTTCGGGATCTTGGTTGGGTTGTGCAGGTAAGGTTCAAGTCTAAGTCAAACTTTATTTTATCCCACGAAGGGTAATTGTACACTCGCAAGTACAGAAATTCAGATGTAAAGGAATAAACAAATATAAGGAAAAATAATAAGAATTACATGACTACAGGGAAAGAAATGATGTAACAATAAAAGAAATATGACACTAAAAGTAACTGATAAAATAGGAAAACCAAATATAGACATGATATATCAATAAAAGAAATAGAACCTTAAAAAGTAGATTATGAAAGATACAGAAAAACAAAAGTCTTCCTATTAAAACTATTGTTAAATAATTTAATACATTGTGGAAAAAAGATGATTTGTGTCTACCAGTGACAGCATACGTTAGCCTTACGGGATAATGGTGCTATCAAGATTCAAATGCAGGGGGTGTGCAATATCGTCAAGGATATTTCTCAGCTTAACTTCAAAAACACGCTGGTAGGAGGAGTCCACTGTATGCTGCGAAACTGGTAACACACGATTTATCTGATTGATAATGGAATCAGTGAGTTGCTATTTGAAGCAACTCCCTGATGGAATCGATCCTTTTCTCATTTACACTACCCACGTTCCCACCCCAGCAGACAATACGATTCATATACTACATAAAACTGAATTATAAAACATATCAAGAATACGACTGACAACATTAAATTTAATTAGTTTACGGAAGCAGTAAAATCTAGGATTTAGTTTCTTCACCAAATAATCGATGTGATCATACCAAACAAGTTGGTAATCTGACGCTACACCCAGGTACTTATAACTACAAACTCGTTCTACAACACTGTCTTTGATGTTTACATAATTTGGTTCATTGCAACTTTTCCGAAAATCTGTAATTATCTCTTTAATCTTAATTTGTTCTAGACAAGCTCTATCATCATTCCCTTAAATCAAACCAATCAGGCAGTATCATCTGCAAACTTAATTAAAGGACAACAATCACTTGATGATCTGACATCACAAATGAAGAGTGTAAACAAGAAAGGGGCTAAAACTGTACCCTGGGGAGCACTGCTGTTTGAAGTGATCATGTTTGAAACATTTTTAGATGGATTGATCTTCACATATTGAGATCTATTAGTTAAATAGTCAAAAGCCATAACATAAAATCATGTGGAACATTCCTTTCAGACAGCCTCCTTATCAAAATATGCGGTTGAATAGTGTTGAATGCAGAGGAAAAATCGAAGAACATACTTCTTTCTGAGTGTCCTAAGTTTGTACGTTCAAGGTGGGAATGTTTTCTCCAAACAATACAGGATAGCATCTTCAGTATTTTGTTTAGCTTGATCAGCAAATTGAAGTAGATCTAGGTGTGCATCCACCAATGACTTGAGTCGTTTTAAAACAATACGTTCATATGTTTTATTAGGACAGAGGTGAGGACAACAGGTCTAAGGTAATTCATGCATGTGATGGTGGGTTTCTTGCGGACTGGGATTATACTGGAACTTTTCCAAATATCGGGAATTTTTTTTAAACGGAATGAAAGGTTAAATATATATATATAAAAATATTAGTAAGTTGATTAGCAAAAAGTCTAAAAACCCTGGGGGGGGGGGAGCTGATCAGGACCAGCGGCTTTCGAAACGTGCAAACTGGAGAATTCTCGATAAACATCTGTTCTTGTTACACATAAAAAAGGATCAGTATCCATACTAGTCTCTAAAAATCGTCGTATACTATCAGCCTGTGAAGAAAAAATTATCACAATCAAATCTATTATAAAATCGGTTAAGTTCATCGGCATAGTCAACAGAGCTATCAGGGAGCTGGCTTACATTCCCACTACTATCTGTAGAACCGCTCATCAATCGCATACCGCTCCAAACTTGTTTCATATTATTCTCGGTAAAGAACTTCTAAATCTTACGCTTGTAAAGAGTTTTCTCCCTTTTAATACATAGCTGAAGTTCGCTTTGGATCGATTTTAATTCACTTCTATCACCTCTGCCAAAGAAACTTTTTTTCTGATTTATAATTGACTTAACTTTACTCGTGATCCAAGGCTTGTTGTTAGGATAGATTTCTATCTGCTTCTTAGGAACTGAAGACTCCACACAAAAGTTCACATAACTGCTGACCGTCTCTGTAAGTTCATCGATGTCATTAGAGGTTTCTACAAACATGCTACAGTCAGTGCCACAGAGAGGCTTGAGGGCTATTTACTGCGTCAGGGCTCCATTGTTGAATTGTGACAATCTTTGGTCTCTACCTTTGGACCACTGGTCTATACCTTGTATAAAAGATTACTAGGTCATGAACAGATTTTCCCGGTGCCCTAATGGTCGATGCAGTGTACACTTTCTTCACGTTTGAAAAACAGAGATCTAGGGTAGCATTTCCACGGGTGGGGGGGGGGGGGAGGGCAGTCTACACGTTGGAAATAGTAAACACTGCTTTTGTTAAGTGTACAATGGTTGAAGTCGCTATCGTTGACGATGAAAGCATGCGGATGGGTAAGCTCAATGTCATGTATAGTCCTGCATACCTGGTCAGCTGCAGACTTTGCAACGGTACGATTGGGTACATAAACCGTACGGTGGATAACATGTGAAATTCCCTTGGGAGGTAGAAAGGTCTCAGCAGACTTACAGTTAAAAGTTCAACATCTGGAGAACAGGAATCAAAATGACGTTGTTTGGGTGGCACTATCGTTCATTCACGTAGAAACAAACACCCCTTTTCTTTTTCTCTGCTAGGCCACAAATCCTGTCTCCCCGCAGTGATTTAAATCCTTCAATATTTAGACATTCATCAGGCATAATCTCTGTGAGCAAGGTCTCCGTGAAAGACATGAGACTGATATTTTTGAATTCTTGAAGAAAGCGTACGTTACCCTGAAGTTCATCCGTCTTATTGTTTAGAGATTGCACATTTCCCATAATGATTGAAGGCAGAAATGTCTTAAACTTACGACGTTTTAGTCTTTTCCTGATTCCACCCGCTTTACCTCGTTTTCATGGGTATGTATCTGTCACTTCATCGCAACTTCTCTGTTTAAATGATATAACAGAGCAGTCATTACAAAACTTTTGGGACTTGGAATCTGTGGGCATAAGTAACAAAGAAAGTAGACCCTCTGATCTGGTTTTAGAGAAATTCAAAACTTCTATTTAGATATGTAGTTTGTGTTGCCTTGGAAGTCAGACTTTGATCCTTCAATGCTTTTGAATAATGAGTTGTTAGACAAGAAACGCCTTAAAAATCAGTCAGGGAAACTTGAGAAATATCCAGGTGAGGAAAAACGGTATAATCAAGCTTTGGCAGAAAATGGAAACAAATCGCGTAATGCAGGAGGTTCCCACTACCGAGCTGGTCAGTCCCTACCCAACTTATTACATGCCCCATGGTCCCGTTGTGAGAGAGGCTAGTGTATCTGCAAAAATTGACCTGTATTTGATGCTTCGGCAAAGGGAATTAATGGTGTCTCTCTTAATTCCTGTCTGCCCAATTTGGTAGACTTTTTGATTTGGTTTAGGAGATGGTAGGTTGCCCTCACTGCTGACATCACAAAGGCATCTTTAGAGATCTGTGTACGTCGAGAAGATCATGATGATCATAGGCTCATGTGGAAATGTGGGGAATCCATAAGGGTAATGCGTTTTGTTCGGGTACCCTTTGTTAACTCTTCTAGCCCGTTTTTTTTAAATGCAACTATCAAGCATCATCTCTTTATTATTCCTCCATCGAGGACTGTATATGAGCTTCAAGAAAATTTGCATGTAGATAACTTGCTAACAGGGGCTGATGATGATGAGGAGGCATGTGCTATGTTTACTGAGGCCCAGAAAATAATGTCAGTATGTAATTAGCAAAGTGGAAATCAAACAGTGATGTGATTGCAGATAAGGTATTTGAGGAATTGGGAGGTAAATACCTAGAGAGTGAATCAAAGTCTTGGGGTTAAGGTGGTTGGCTGCAAGTAACTGTTTCTCTTTTACTGGTACAGAGGTCCCCCAAATATCTTTGTCACAAAGCGAGTAGTGCTTAGCTTCATGGCACGCTTACTTGATCCATTGAACTCTTTATCATGACTGCAAAGATTTTGTTACAATAGTTGTGGCAGTTGGGTGTTGGTTGGGATGAAAAGGTACCAGACGATGTGGAAGATACCTTCATTTGGTGGGTGCAGGGTTTCCACTCTAATTGTCAGTTGAAAATCCCATGGCGCTGTTTTGGATCAATTGTCTGATCCCAATTGGAGAGGCTAAAGCTTCATGCTTTTGGAGATGCATCTGAAAAGAGTTACGGGTGGTGGTGTTTCTTAGAACCCCAGTTGGGGACAATAAATACAAAATGTCCTTTATTATGGCTAGAAGTAGGGTAGCGCCACTTAAGAAAGTGACATGGCCTAGGCTTGAGTTATTGACTGCACTGTTGACAACCCGTACAGTTGTGTTTGTGAATAATGCATTAAAGGCTTCTCTATCTTACAATTGTTGGACTGATTCAACCGTAGCTTTGTCCTGGATCAAAAATGATTCTTCTAAGTGGCAAACATTTGTGGCAATTTTTGAAATTGATTGACCCTGCATGTTGGGGGCATTGCCCGGAAAAGCATAACCAAGCAGATTTGCGTACCCGAGGGAAGGCAAGAGGGTTACCCATTTGACATTAAATGTTGGGAAATTGTGCAAAGGCTGTGAGAGTCGTTGCCTATGTACTTAGATTTATTTCAAAACTAAGGAAGCCTTCTGGAACAAGGCCAGCGGTTGACCTGGAAAAACACTTGCGGGTGACTTGACACACAACGAATTCTCGTCTCGTGCTAAAATAGCTTTGTGTAGATCTGTGCAAGTAGAAGCATAGTTGCCAGAAACCCTATATCTTAGAGATGAAAATTGCACACCATTCCTAGGGAACGATGGTTTACTAAGGGTGAAGGGTCAACTTCAAATGTTAAATTTGCCGTATGAAGAGAAACACCCTGTTATACGTCCCAAGTGTTATCTCTGTTGTTGATACGGGCTCAACACTTGGTGTTAGAACATACGGGTGTGGCCTCCCTGATCTCCAGCCTAGGGAGTATGTTTTTTATCGTAGGGGTCAGAAAACTAGTGAAATCTGTGAAAAGACAGTGTGTTCCCTGTCAGAGATTGCACTCCCCTGCAACTAATCTGTGCCCTTGCCAGGGTTGAGGGTACAGGAAGCACCAGCCTTCTTTGTCACAGTATGCATTTTTGGGGACCCTTGTGTTGTTGTGATTTCCCTAAGAAAAAGTTCTATATTCTTCTTTTAACTTGTGCTGTTATCAGGGCGGTCCATCTAGAGCTTACTGACTCATTATCTTTATCAGACTTCCTTTTTAGCATTCCGTAGATTCGTTGCAAGGTGAGGTTTACCCTCCACTGTGTACTCAGATAACGCCAAAACATTTGTAAGTGCTCGGAGTAAGCTACAAAGTATTTTTGTTCCCCAGTGCCCCAAGCGGCGGTTCATGCCCCACGTGCTTCATGGTGGGGTGGATGGTAGGAGAAATTGATTGGTTCAGTAAAATCTGGTTTAAAGAAATCAGTAGGGTATTTAACCAGAGTTCAATTAGAGACAGTTTTACATGATGTGGAAGCCTGTGTCAACTCGAGACCTTTGACTTATATAAGGACGGACCTCGATATTCCGTCTCCGTTGACGCCATCGCATTTCTTAGTGGGTAGACCAGTGACCAGTGGGGTGGCAACCAAAAGTTTCTGATCAGGATGAAGTTGTCACTGGGCAAGATTTGGTAGATAGAAGTATAATTTATACACAAAGACTTGAACTGTTTTGGAACAGGTGGCGTGAAGAGAATCTTTGGAACCTTCCACCTGCCATTCAGAAATTTAAGTCTAAAACCAATTTGAACGTGGGTTCAGTAGTTTAATTATTGAGGAGGATAGGATTCCTCTATGCAATGGCCCATGGGTGTAGTGGTAGAATTGTTCCCAGGTCGAGACAGTTTAGTGAACATTGTAAGCGTGAGAACAGCAAAAGGGCTGGTAACTACAGCTGTTCAAAAGCTGTATAATTTAGAAGCTAATGTTAATTCAGGTGTCATGACTGGCATCGAGAAAAACTTGTCCCTAATGTAGCTCCTCCGGATCAAGAAAGCCATGTTCAAGAAAATAACAAAAACAAAGATGAGGCAAGGGACCTGTGTTGTAATGAAGTTATGAATCCTTGTGATGTTCTAGTCAATCAAGAAGATTATGTTACACATTCGGGTAGGTGTGTTGGAACAAGAAAAATGTTTGACCTATAATTCTTGTAGCTGTATTAAAAAAGCTACAGAAGGATGATTGTTATCATAATGTATGTGGGCTAAGCTATGTCTTATTTGCAAACTTTTAAACTGGCCTACAACTGTGATTGTGTTCATTTTGTTGTGATTGCAGATATTTTTCCAATGTGGGGGAGAATGTTTCACACCCGTACTTAAAAATGTTGATGTCACTTAGATACTTTTTCTTTAAATGTCATTTGCATATTATGATATGTCACGTATGTGTTATGCATTGTTTTCCTATGTACTTGTGTTGGCAGCTTGTGTAAGTTGTGTTATGTCCGTACCAAGGCAAAATACTGTTCATTGCAGTGGTTAATAAAGTTGTTGTTGTCACTGTGTCGAAGCCTCGAAGGAGAAACTCGTGTTGTTTACTTCCGTTTTGTGTTTTGTTTGTAACTCTCTGAGGCAGCTATGGTCCCGAAAAGTATATGTTGCCGTGTCGACACTTCAGACGAGCTCTGACCTTTTGTTTAGGTTGTTTTCACTGGAGCGGATTATCTCTATTTTTGATGCACAGGTTGCAGAGACCCAAGTGACGTACGTTTGCCCGTGTTTGATTTTCTTAGTATTTCCCATCTGCTTGAATAGTCCTTGCTTCTGTATTGAGCACTGCTATAGTTAAAAGTGACCAACCTTATGTTATATATATATATATATAAAATTGACAAGCAGAAACACCACAAACATGCTGAATTAAAGCCATTAAAAAATGTAATTCTCAAACCTCACTTTTCTATTGTCTAAGTGAGTCATATCTTATTTCCAACCCATGGCTTGAATTTCCCACACCAATCTCCTCTGGCAACTAGATGATTGTTATTTCAAAGAGCATAAAGAACAATTAGCACAAGTTCAACTAAGGATTTTCTTAACATTTGTTCTAATTTGTTGTTACAGTTCTTTGGTTACACTCCAATGTAAAAAAATACCTGTATCAGGTGTTAACTTTGTGTCCTAATTGTAAGCACAAATATAATGAAGCAAGAAATTACTGATAAAAGTGGTTTTAACGCAAACGTTTTATCACGAACATGGCAATGTGAGAGTACAGATACGGTAAGAAAACAACGCATATTTCGAACACCCCTGTGTGTTTCTTCAGCGCAAAATGTGAAGAAGAGGTTAATTTACAAACAACAGACATAAGAATGAGAATGAGTTTAAACCCCTTGGCGAGGGTAATAAATCACAGAGAGAAAATCGCTCAAGATGCCCAGGTCCTTGTTGAGGCTACAGGTATGTGTCGACAGCTTTATTACCCACTTGCTTTCAGATTTGAGTCTTTGAGCGACAGATAGGTAATTAGAACCAAGTAGAATACACGTTAAATTAGATAAAGAGTGGTTTGGCTCACCACTGAAATGTTTAGATACAGGGTATCGGATTGTCTCCTAGTATAGGCCTATTTGAGTGTGAAGTTTGGACCCAAAGAGGTATGTAATATTGCTGTTAATTGCAGAGCTAAAACTAATGTATTTTTGTGAAGTGTAGATGTTTAAGGTGAATTTCAGTAATTTTGCAGATTTATGCTTAAGATTTGCGGTGAGTCCGGCTATTGGATATGCGGGTTCGTCCTCACATATTTGTCACTGGGAGTGGGAAAATTTACCCTCATTGTGTAATGTTGCGGCATTGCGGTTATATATTTGCAAAATTGCAGTTTGCAAGGTACATGGTTTGGTGCAATTGGTGTTATTCGAAGTTTGATGTAATGCTTATACTTTTGTAAGATTGTTTTCTATTTTTGTGGTTCGCAATATTGCTATGTCTATTTTTGTATTTTTGTAGTTTCACGGAATTGTAATGGAAGTTGAATTGGAGTGAACTGGCACTTAGTAACTGGAGTACTGTTCTTCGAATATTATGCATGGAGTCGGTAGAAGTAGTGCAAATTTGCGTTCGTGGAAATTATTCCCGTCGAGAATTTGGTGTTCTTATTTCTGTCCATGTTTGCTGGCCCTCTCCTCGAAAGGATACACTTTGAAACCAAAAGCTGTCAAATAGGATTTAACGGATTTCAAGGGCATTAAAGTCATTTTCAGGACGAACAATTTTTGTCATATTGATCAGTGCAAATTCTAAAAATGACCACTTTTTAATGATTTTAAAAAAATGACGGATTTCACTTTTCAATTGTGCTTGAAGACCAAATCAACTTATTGACTCATTCCTAGTCAGTATATCATGTTTCCCATGTGGAAGGAACTGTTCAGACACAAAATTACGAATTAATTTGCATCACAATTCTCAATGTAGCTTATCCGCAGCATAAACACTACAACCACAACTAGAATAACTCAAAAACCGTTTTATCTGCTCTGGTTATTAAGGTAGCAATCGCATCCAAGGCAGGAGAGTTCCTTAACCTTACCACCCCCTCTTTCCTTCACTCCTTTCTAATCCTAAAGCAGAGAAGTTTTTGAAATATTTAGCCCTTTTCATAGTTTCACAATTAGACCCCTGTTGACCGTTAATGACTTTTAACCCTATAAAAACAATAGAAAGCTATATTCCACGTGCTAATCCACGTCCTAATCTATCAAGGCGACCTTTACCTCATGTACTGTTATAAAAAGATTTCAGTATTTGATCTTCTTTGACCTTTAATGGCCTTGTACCTTCACAAAAACAATAAGAATGTAAAACATAATATTGGGCATACACATGCCAAGTATGTACTTTACCATGGTAACTCTTCTTGAGGTATGGTGTTTACAAGGTTTAAACATTTTATAAATTTGGTGACCTTTAATGACCTTTGAACTCCTCTAAAACAATAGTTTCCTTACCCACTACGGCGCACCCACTACCAAATATGACAAAACTTTGAGCTTCCTTGCTTCAGATATTCTGTTAACAAGGTTTTCAGTGTTTGACCACTGATGACCTCATGAAACTTTTGAACTCTGCCGCAAACCTATCAAGTATTCTATTTGATAGGGTGCATCCACATACAAGTAAGAGACCAGTTTGAATTATTGAGAAATTGTAATAACAAGGTTTTTGACCTCTATAGAGACCTTATATGACCTTTGACTTCCATCAAAAACAATAGGGTTCTCCTTTTCAATATGATGCACTCACAAAGGAGTTATGACGCTAATTTTAGTTTCCTTTCTAGAGATATTGTGTTAACAAGCTAAATGTGGCAATCACACACAATCACACATGCATACATACACGAGTATGCGCGCATGATTTTTTTTTTTGACATTTGACCTAAGCTGGATTGGTTGAGGGCTACTAGTTTGTTTCAATGGGTTTTTTTAAGTTTGAAAAATTTTAAAAACAGGATTTATTCACAGTATGAACGTATGACAATTTTGTAGTGTGAAAGTGGATGCAAACTAAACTTTAAAAGAAAACCAACATATTAATCATTAATGACGTCACACCTGTCTGTTCCATGTTCACTTTATGAAGAAAATGAAATAATGGCAGTTGCTTGTATTTTGAGAACCAAAACCAGAATTTAGTTCTCCCCATTCCCGACCCATCTTGCACGAGATCTTATAATACTACCTTGCAGCTTGTAATCCAAGTACGACAAAAGATCATTCTGGGCAGCAGTTAACACTGAGCGAGTCTCCGCCGATTCAGAGATAAGGAGATGCTGCTCAAGGGTAGATATTTTTAATAACAAGTTTTCCTCTTTACGACGCTTCTGTCTACGGAGAAGCATTTAACCCCACCTCATCTCCCCCACCCCTCGTGATTGCGCCAGAGTACCCAATTCATAGTGACCATTTGATAAATTAGATATGCTTTTCTTTCAAAACATTGCCTAAATACAATGCAGCAATGTAATAATTTCTGTGAAGAAGTCACTATTATCATGTGTGTTTTAAAACAAAACACTGTAATAATCTTTGGTCCTCCTTTTATAATTACAACTGATGCGGCCCAGGTTTTCACCGGGAGTTGGTTGAGCTCCTGTGTTATGCCCATAATATTAATCAGTAAGTTATCAGCGTCTTTATTCATGGCAGCCTACAAGTTAAAAGGCATTTACAGACACTTTATAATTTCTTGAAGATCAACCTAAACCACTTTGGTAAAGATTGGGTTCTCTACGCCCTAACTAGGACCTATGCCTATAACCCATTCTCTTCCCCTCAATTGGGTGAACACAGCCCCATGAGTGGTAATCCACCTGACCTGACAAATTTTGGCTTCCCAAACCATCGGGAGGCCACTCTTACATCAGATATGTTGATCTTGTGAAGAAAGGATATTGACTTCTTGTCTCAGACACTGCTGACCATTCAGAAGCATAACCAAAATGGGCCAAATGCTAAGATCACCAACAAAGTGAAGAGGAATGCCATTTTTGTTGACAATTGGTTTAAATTGTACAAGCCAACTAGCTCTTAACTCACTTCAAATTCCTGTAAAAAATGTTGCAGAACGGATTGTACGGCTAGTAATACATGAAAATTGATAGCACTCACTGTCTACTCCAGACATTACAATGTCATGTTTTGCAAGTCATCGTTAATTTAAGCAGGCCCAAACCGGGCTTTGTAAAGGCATCTAAGGAAAGTAAACCTTTATGAATGTTCACAAATTTAGAACTGTTAACAGTGACAGTGCCAATGTGAATGAACAAGATGATATTCAAAATCCAAAAACTGATGTACATTTTCAAGTTGAAACATGCTACGTTTTAATTGCCCCCATTCAAATGTTGAGAAGTTTATTCGTGTTGAACTAGTTCATGTTTGTTAAAGTCTGAAAGGTGACATTGAATCATATTTAAGCTGCTTCTTTGCAGGAGTGATTGGCACCAACTTTACATAACACTATGGTGCAGCTGTATACTTTGGTCTACAGGTGTTTTGCGCAGAGGAGGGGTAGGTAGCTGTTTTAATGCTATGTGATTGGCACATGAAATTCTGTGATTCTGTTGCTTTTGTGATATCCTTTTCAGTAGTCGTTTAGCAAGATCAAATACCAAATGTGACATTCTAAACTGTTGAACAGTTGACAAGGATGTTAAGGGGGTTGTTGGAAAGTTGGTAAAAACCTTTATTTTTCTATTCATTTGTAAATGGGAAGTAGGGTATAAAACATAGTGCAATCAGGATGGAATTTGTGAGAACTAAATCCTTTTTAGAACTAGTGCAGTTTTTACTTTTGAGTGTAGTACTGTGCAGAAACTGCTCTTGAAACTTTTTCTGACACCAACATTTTTTTTTGTTTTTTTTTGGGGGGGGGGACGGGACTGGAGGTTAGCAGCCATCTTTATCGGCGAACATATATTATAGTAGAATATTAATGATTTTTTTTCCATTAGTATGCCTTCGAAATAAATTTAATAGGGCTCTGGGGATATGGATTGGGGTGTGAGGGATAGGGTGGGTTGGAGGCTATTTGCAGATGTTAGAAAAATAAATCTTTGCTTTGGTTGGAAAATTATCAATCATCTCTAAACACTTAAATGATCCTATCAGTGACAGTATAGAAATAAATAAATAAGGTGTGAAAAGAAAACAAATGCCCAATTAAAATGATTGTGATTATTTTGTTACATTCTGCAAGTAAATGTTACTCGCAAGTTTCTCTGGTGGCAACAAAATCTTGCTCATGGTGTACCAAGTGTCTGTATCAGTCACTATTAATGAACGCTCCAGCTGTCCATGTGCTTCAGCGGTGTACTAGCCTGTCATCCTTTCGAAGAGCTGCCAAACTGTTGTTGCCTTCCAACAGTCAACTCGTCGGTGACCTGCAGCTTGGTGGGGTTGTTATTTTCTTACCCTTCACTAAGTCTTTTTTTTATACTATTTTTATTAAACCATCATGCTTTGTAAAATCTAGCAACCTTGTACCCCCAAACAAAATCCACGTATTTTTATACAGGACAGGTTGCCAGTACTGTACAGCAAGTGATCAAATAGTATGAATAAGTTAGCAATAATTGCAAATCAATATTCAGTTTAGCTAGAAACTCCATTTGATTAATTTTCCAACGATTAGATAATAAAGTTATACCCACCCGTGCAGAGTGTAAAAGAATTTTTCGAAGCTTAAAAGTGACTTGCAAGGGGTGTTCTTGTTTTGGAAACTGCAATGTCATACTGACTGTTCCTTCTACTCTGGTGTGTAAGCTATGGTGGGAATGCAAGCTGCCTGTGTTAACAGGAGGAACTGCAGAAAACCCAATTGAAATCTATCTAAGTAACACAATAGGAACAATTTTCTTTTCTAAATCTTGGTAAAACAAATCTGTCTGTCCTTGATTCCTTATTGATGACTTAATTCCTACTTTTCTGCAGCTACAGTACGGTACCGTACGAAAGTCCAGTAGTGGAATTGAAATAAAAATTATTTATTTGTTATTACAAATTAGTAACATGTTATAACAAATTATTCATTTGTATCACACATTGTTAATTCGTTATCACAAAGTATTAACTTTTTATCACACATTATTAGCTTTTTATCACAAATTATTAGTTTTTATTTCAAATTATAAAGTTGCTATTATTACTTTGGTATAACAAATTATTAATTTGTGATTTCAAATTAATAATTTGTAATAACAAATGAATAATTTTAATTTCAATGGCACTAATGGTCTTGTAGCTTGTAGTGCTGTTTACCCACAGTAAAATTCCCTTCACATAAAGCCTTTTTCAGTGGTAAAATTATATCTGCTTCCGGGATAAATTGGCATCAGTCTTTAAGGAGAGGATATAATGACAAATTAAACACAGTAAAGAAAAAAGGTCTCTGGATGATTGACCCTTTTGTTAACAACTACCGTTAATCGTTGAAAACTAATTACTCTTATTATTGTAGTGCGCATGCGCGCTACAATATTGGCATTTATGCCACCCTGACCATCTTCTTGGCTGATCAAGGAATGTTCCATAATCAAACTATCCAGTGAAAAATGGGCGAAAAATACTGCTTTTGGACGATTTCGTCCAAAATCTTTCAAAATCGTCCTGCTGTTATTACATTCCAGTATTATTGCTTAGAGTATTCCATAGTAAAACGGGATCGAATTAAAGAGTAAAGTCGTACACCTTCAAGGTTTTGTGAGTGTTTGGGAGGTGTCGTTAAGTTTTGTCCTTGAGCAGTAAGAAGCAATAACTGAGGTACCAAATTCCCATTTTAACGTGGAACGGTCGGCCGATTAAACAATAAAACATTCCTTACACAGTTATCTTGAAAAATCGTCCAAAAGTAGCACTTTGTACTATTTACCATCAAAACCGTCCAAAAAAAAGGGAAGGACGAAAATGGAAGGCGAAAAAACGTCGTCTCAAATCTTCCAAAAACGTTCCATTTGCACTGGGTAAGTGACACTAAACAGACTCAATGGATTCTGAGCTCATGGGTTTGCTGCGCAGGAAAAATCCAGATTCTCAAATCACAAGTTTTTCAACGCTTCCACATTTCACAACCTAAACTGCTTCAAAACCCTGTTACGATTTCGTACACGTCTGTTGCTCAATAGTTTTGGAAACATATTGCATCAATATTCCGGACATGATCAAACCTGAATCCTCTCGAAAACAGTTTCTAAGGCTTTTAAATCCCGTAATTTTTTTTTCAAAAAATACTTATGGTCCTTTAAATCCCCTCACATTCCTTTCACATCAGGAAAATTGCTGGGAGCCTAGAAAGGTACCTACTAAAAGTGGAAGCAATTTTGGCAATGGTCGGACGAAGAATCATTTTTAATGGTGTGCAAACATCGAAAAGTAGATTTGTGAGAGGCCGTAATTACTTCAAAAAGTAGGCTAAATTTATGGATTCTGAGATCATGAGTTTGCTGCGCAGGAAAAATCCAGATTCTCAAATCACAAGTTTTTCAACGCTTCCACATTTCACAACCTAATTTTCCTAAACTGCTTCAAAACCTTGATACGATTTCGTACACGTCTGCTGTTCAATAGTTTTGGAAACGTATTGCATCAATATTCCGGACATGATCAAACCTGAATCCTCTCGAAAACAGTTTCTAAGGCTTTCAAATCCCGTAAATTTTCTTTTTTTTTCAAAAAATACTTATGGTCCTTTAAATCCCCTGACATTCCTTTTATATCAGGAAAATTGCTGGGAGTGGCGAAAGGTACCTACTAAAAATGGAAGCGATTTTGGCAATGGTCGGAAGAAGAATTATTTTTAACGGTGTGCGCACATCGAAAAGTAGATTTATTAGGAGCCGTAATTACTCCAAAAAGTAGGCTAAATTTATACCACTACTGGTGTAACTTTTCACATGTACGAATACGGATAAAATTTCAATCAACATGGAGTAACACAGTGACACACATCATGATCAAAAGAGAAGTCAAATTTAACCATCATTATATTATTCTGTACTTGGTCCCGAAGGTACTTAGTCAGGGTAACTCTGACTCGCGTTGATTTACTTACATTCTGAAGTCGAATGGGGAAGAAAACCGGTTGAGTGAAACTTTCACTAGATAAAGTAGTACTGGGCAAGCCCGTATTGCACCGACCAAACACCAAGCCTCTAAGGTACCTAACATAGAAAGCTGATTAGTTTAAGTTCAACATTTGAGGGTCAGGAAGCCAATTGGCTCATCTTGGACCCTATAGTAAAATAGAAAGCTGTTTAGTTCAACCTTTGAGGGCCAGGAAGACAATTGGCTCATCGTGGGCCCTGCACAATAGCGATTTGTAACTCATAGAGGCATTGACCTAAGGCCTAACACTCAGTGCCCTATCTGCAGTGCATTAATAGCTTGAGTTCAGGCGTAACTTACAGTACAACAATTACAGACTACACTGTAATTGTACTAGGCTGTTATGTAATGTAGCTTAATGGGGCTAATTACTACTAACTATAATAGTACTAACTTGTAAGGCTCAATACCCTAGTATGCCTACAGTAGGCCTATACAGGTACCGTAGAGTGGTAGCTGGTCATACAATACCCCCATTTACTAACTTACTGAAAAACACTTTGACCACATGTAGGTCGTAAACAGTGAGGCCTATGACAGCAAGGTTAATGTTTCTGTATATACTGTAGGGTTCTATTATCGATGTAGGGTAGCTATTTTACAAACAGAAAAACTATACTGTCTGTTACCAAAAGATCTTTACAAGTTTTCTGCTGCCTGCCAAAGTACCAAAGTGAAATTACAGGCTACTCTTGTTGTTGTCAATGCCCGAGACCAAAACAGTCAATTGCTCAAAATCACATGTACACTTTATTCTATTGCCATTGATTTCCGGACTTGAATTATATTGTTTTGTCAGTTCAGTTTTCTTGTCACACCTTTCCTCATTGTTTCCTCTTGATAACATTGATTGCCGATCTCTTTTGGTTGCATTCAATTGCTGTTTTCTTCTATAACTGTGGCATTTGATTGCTGTTTCCTTTAATGAATGTAACATTTCATTGCTGTTTCCTTCAATTACTCTTACTGTTCCCCTCATTTACTCCTGCATTTGAATACTGTTTCCCTCACTAAATGTCTCATTTGAATACTCTTTCCCTCAATTACTACTACCAGTATTGCAGTTGCAGTTATTGTTTTCCTCAATTTCTGGGGCATTTAAATAATTCTTTCCTTGAATTACTGGTGTCTTTGATTGCTTTTCCTAGAATCACTAAATTGCCTTTCATTTTTGCTTCTGTCTGTTCCCTTTGTAACGGTATTCATCTGATGAATTGTTTCCTGCTGCTTTGGTAGCTTTGAACAACTTTGGTTTATTTTTTTGCTTTTTTTTTTGTTTTGCAGATTCTTTCAGTATTCCCTGGTGACATTGGAGACTAGTTGTTTCTTTTTCTAGCCTCTGACTGCTGTTTCTTTAATTTCTGTATTCTTGACCAACCTGCTATCATCTGACATACATTGCTTCAGTATTGCTGTTCAATTCTTCAAGAACAGCACTTGGTTTGCTTTGGTTCCAACACTGTGTTCCTGTAATATTATTCACTGGCTAACCTTGCTTAATTATTGATCAATTCCAGCAGATTTAATTTTGTTGCCTTCTTACTTTATCTCTTTCATTATTGTTTCAAGCAGGATATTCACTGCTTGTCCTGTAAAGTTATTTACTGTACTAGACAATTTATGTTGCCATATTTGATTACTAGTAATTGGTTCTTATAACTTTTCAAACCTCTCCTTGAGCAATCATTGTGCATATGGTGCATAGCTACATCAAACCCATTGTTCTTTAAACAACGTGTCTTTTTACCACATTACACAGTTCCAATATTTGCTCATGTAAATAGCCACCATTGCTTACATGTATAACATTCATTATGAGCCTACAAAAATTGACTTTATCTTAAGGTTCCTTTCATCAAGGTTCACCATGTTTTTCGAGAAAAAACCAGTGGAAACATTGTTTGCCAAATTGCCTTATATTTTATCCTTTCTACTTTTAAGTTACCATCACTATTATCATGTCAAGACCTGGATGACATTATACTACTTGAGGATGAAATGAATTCCTTCCTATGTCAATCAAGAGGGAAGCAAATTCCTTGGTTGCACTTGACAGATTTACCTACGTATTACATGTTTGGGGGAAAATGTTTTTCTTGTAAATTAGATAAAACTTACTCTGGAATTGTTTCATCCACAAAAGATGATGTGGTAGATGAAATAAATACATTTTCTGTTGCAAAGGCTTAAGAAACTGCTTTCAGTAACCTCCCAACATGCATTTTTGTTTCAAAAGGAAAAGCCATTGCAAATTTTAATGACAAAGGTACTTCATCCAATCTGCTTTTTGATTTCCATAGCAGAAATGAGAGTTTTCTCAAGGAGGATGGACATAGCATCATCCTACAATTTCAAACTGTTACAAACATTAGTTTGCATTTACATCAGCACCTGTTAGTAGACCACCAAAAACGCTGTCAATTTGACCTTCACTCTATCAGCCGACATACCATTGACAATTCAATATTTCTTAACATGCCAGTACAAGGTAAATGCTTGTTGCAAAGCCCACTTAAGTTTTCACAACTAGGTACCAATCACCCTGAGCACAATAACTGTGAAGCTTGCAAAAAAACATGTGTCATGGATGATTGTCTTGAAAGGACACTTGCCTCGGACATCACTTTTTTGTCAAACTGTACAGTTTCTTTACCACATACCCTCACCATTAGTAATCTTTACCACCTACATTTGTTCAGTGCTGGTTTTGTTAATTTCCTGCAAAAAGGGACACATCACCACTTCAGTTGATGCACTCACTAATTTAATATCCAGAGTGTACTGCTCACTACTTCTCAGCAAAAGCAGGCAAAATATCTCAACACATATGTGGAATAAACCTAAAAATACCTTAAGCTTAACCAATGCGAGGGCTTCAGCAGCATGCTTATCTTCTTGTCTCTTTTTCATTGAAAGGGATTCGAGTACCTTAATTAATTGGTTTGATGACCACTTGCATTTATTTTTTCTGTATGATCCCCAGCAATTGTCTTTCATGCTCTCCCAGAAAAGGAAAACTGAGTATAAAGATGAACTTATTTCATTCAAGACTATCCATGATATTTGTGATCATCTTCAGCATTTTTTTTTTCAATTGCAGCAGAATCACAATCCATTTTTCAAGTGATACCATTGAAAATAAAATCTATCACACTCAAAATTTTCAAAGAATCTTCAGTGGAACTTACATTGAATTGTAACAATGCAGATCTAATGAAGAGCAAACATGATGAATATACAAAAACAAACTTTGAAAAGAAACCATTGGACAAAAGCAACAATACCCCAGACTAAGGGAAATTAGTTCAGACACACTGTAAACAGTTATGGGCCGGTAGTACAGATAATAGTCCAGTTTTAGAGGCAAATTGTGCATCTTCTGTGGTGCAGTCAGGTAATGCTAACAGAAATGAGTCAGGTGGTTCACACTCTCAAATAGTCAACTCATTTACCCCAGAGGAGAAAATAGAAAGACTTAAAATTCTTGTTCTGCAGTCCTGTTTAAATGATCCAAGTGTATGTATTCCAGCTGTAAGTTTGGGAGACTGAAGCAACTTTTCTGGCTTCTTCAGATGATGCAGGCAGAAGTTCACCAAATGGTATGTACAGTAGGGCAGTTAGAACTATCCTTCAACAATTCAAGAATTCATGCATGGAAAAGCCAGTTTATATCTGTTGCATTGGTAATAAACTTTTATTTTCGAAAACAGATTCACAAATTTCATATAAAGAAGTACAGCCCAGGAATTTTGTTGCGAGTTTTTCCAAATGAAGAAATTCATCTAAACAGTAACACAATGATTTGCCATTATTGCAGGCAAAATATGGTGAAACTTAATATACAATTTCAGGCTAAAAAAACAACATGCAACTTACAGAACATTCTCCTGAATTATCTCAACCTAACTGCCTTGAAATACATTTATTTGTACCAGTTATACCATTTATGAAAATTTCTCCATACCATTTATGAAAATTTCTCCATTACCAAAAGGAGCTCAGGAAGGCTTATGTCGTCCTGTTGTTTGTGTTGTGTCAAATGTAAATTCTACAACGCACCAGTTGCCAAGGCTTTTGGATGATAATAGCCTTGTCAAAGTAAAACTCAAGCGACAATTACAGTATAAGGGACACCATTTGTTTCAGGATGTAGATCCACACAGAATACATTCTGCTCCCTCCTTTCTGAGAAATGTTAATCCCTACTATAAAAATATTCATGCTCATGATGAAAACTCTGTAGACTTTCAGCTACCATACAATCTTCAAAAGGAACTTATCAGGTAAACCTGTATACATTTTCGCTAGTGCCACACATGTGGTTTAAAGTTCCAGTGACACCCCAAGTAAATGCACAGTACAGAGACAAATACCACACATGTGTTACTGGCAGAAAATACTCCATCATTGCACACTTTAAATGAAAAAGTAAACAAGTCACAAGGTTCAGGCTCATTTCTGCCATCACATGACCTTTCAGATGTCAAGAATGACAATCTGCAAGTGGAAAGAGATTTATCTCAGACATCTGCACCTTTGTATACAGACCTTCAACCGATTGACATTGCACAGATTGTTGCTGAAAATGTTGCTCATACAGTACAGTTCTGTAGCTTTTCTGCAGCTGATAGGAGATGGACTGAAATTGATGAAACTATTCTTCAACAACAATGCAAACCTATTCCAGAAATATTGACTGGTCCACACATTGTCAAATAAAAGCTAGTAACCCTGTAACAGCAGCACGCATGTTTGAACACAGAGGACAAGCCTTTACCAAGGATGTCATTTTGTCACCTGCTCACCCAGTTGGGCATGTTATTGACTACTTCTACCGAGTTTCAGCAAAGGGGTTGTCCACATATACACTGCTTATTTTGGGTCAAAGATGCTCCCTTATATGGAAGCTCTGATACAGCTGAAATAGTAGCGTTCATAGATAAATATATTTCCTGTAAAATGCCACCAGTAACTACTGAGCCAAATCTTTATGAGAAGGTCTCACATTCAAAAATACACAGCAAAAATCATTCTCGATCTTGCAGGAAAGGTAGCAAAACATGTCGGTTTCATTGCCCAAGATTACCATCAAAAGTAACATTCATATCTAAACCACATACTGACGGTAAAAATCCACCAGCCCTTGCTATTCTAATGCAGTCAAAAAATTGTGGGATTCATTTTATCATGATAAAGGCCATTCTCTTACCATAGATGAGGCATTCCAAAAATCAGGAAACACCCAACAACAACTCCAAGACTGTGTCAGAGCAAACACACAGAAAGAAGTCATTTTTTAAGAAGGCAACTGTCTGGGTAAACAATTATAACCCAGTTCTTCTTATGGCATGGGATGCAAACGTGGATATTCAATTTGTTTTAGATGCATATAGCTGTATTATGTACATTGTATCATATATATATATATATATATATATATATATATATACAGATATATATATATATATACATGGCAGAACGTGAGATTGGTGATCTCTTAAGAACAACTCAACAGGAAGCTTGTTAAGGGTACCTTAATGAAATGGATGAACTAAGGAAGTTGGGTAGCATGTACCTCCATCATAGGGGAGTCAGTGTTAAGGAATCTGTATATAGAGTTACAGGGATGCATATGAAACAGTGTTCACGTCAAGTTGTATTTATTCCAACTGAACTTGGCTCCCAGAGACTCTCTCTACCTTTACGAAAACTTCAAAATAAGGAGGAAGATACAAATGAATTTTGGATGTCAAACATGATTGATAAGTACGTAGCGCGCCCAAAAGAGTTAGAAGATGTTTATCCGGCAACTTTTGCCTCTGAATTGATTGCAGAATTACAACAACCTTCCTCCACTAGTATGAATGGCACACATACTGGATTGGCACTGCAAAAAATGATTCAGCTATGCCACAAGATGAATTTACATCTATGTTAAGAATGCTCAATAGTGAACAGAGACAACTTCTTATGCAGCAATGGTGGAAAAGCAAAATAAATGACAGTGAAAATAAGCCACCTTATTATATATTTCTCTCTGGAGGTGCTGGAACAAGGAAGTCACAATTGATAAAACGTATAACCAATAAATTACGCAAATGTTTCTCTCAAATTGCATAGTTTCCTGATGATGTAAGTGTACTTTTAGTCGCTTACACTGGAACAGCAGAATTTAATATACATGACCAGACCATTCATTCTGCTTTCAATATCTTTAACCCTACCAAACATTACAAACCATTAGGAGAAGAACAACTAAACACTCTGTGTGCAAAAGATCGAAGCCTTCAGTTGGTGTTCATTGATGAAATATCAATGGTTGATCAAAAATATACTGCTCTTCATACATGGAAAATTGCAACAAATAAAAAAGTAATATCATGCACATTTTTGGAAATGTAGGGATACTGGCAGTTGGGGATTTCTATCAACCTCAACCTGTAATTGGCAGACCATTATTTAAAAAGGATCTTGGCACATTTGTAGACTTATGAGTATGTTCTCACTGTGGAAACTTAACACAATTATGAGACAAAAAGATGATATTTTTTATGCTCAACTCTTCAACCGTCTTCGGCAGCATGAAAAAGGAGAACTTTTACCAAATGACATCCACATGTTACAACAGCGTGTTATTAAGTAAATACCTGATGATATTCCATTAATTGCTTCTAAAAGAGTTGTTGTTGATTGCTACTCTCAAAATGTTGCAGTCACTACAGTCCCATGTGGTACTCATTGAGGCTACTGATATCATAAGTACGAAGCAAGGGAACTATTAACAACTGACCAAACCAACCCCAAATGCCAAGAGCACCCGGGAAGCTGAATTAAACATTGCCATAAGAGCTAGGATTATGTTAACAACAAACATCGATGTGGCAGATGGCCTAGTTAATGGAGTAACTTGGATAGTGACTGCCATATTCTGTTGTTATATGACAAACAATCAACTAGAGGCAATTTGTGTTTTGTTGACAATAGCAGAGTTGGCGATATGTGTAGGAGAAACAATTCCCCACCAACAAATATTTCACAGGACAGTCTTGTCATAAGGCCACATAAGGAAATATATAAAATCAGACTGCAGCATGTAATAAGACACTAGTTTACATTGCAGTTAGTATGGGCATTTACTATTCACAAAGTCCAAAGTATGACCATGGAAAAAGCCATTGTTTCCTTTGGAGGCATCTTTCAGGCTGTAATGGTATATGTAGTTCCTAGTCGTGTTGTCAAGCTAGAAGTTCTATTTCTTACAGATTTTGATAGCAATCTCATTTATTGCAACACTGACGTAAAAGATAACATTTTGAATATGCCAAGATGCAATCTATAAACTTCCAACATGCTTTTGCAGACTAAAATAAATTTTTCAGTTCTGCCTAATAATAAGCAGCCACCCTTTTGTCACTAACATGAAGATATAATAAGCAATGCTGAATTTATGAAAGCTGGCTTGATATGCTTATCTGAAACATGGTTGACGACTGCCAATTTGAACAATCTTTTCATACCAGGGTACAGTTTGCATTTTTCCAAACACTGGGCAAGGACCGGACAGGGTGTTGCAATATACATAAAGTAAGGTTCAAGTATACAGTCATTCCTTTCGAAACAGGACAATGCAATTCATTATGACAATTCATACTGTGCCATTCTTTCTGATACTAGTTTTGCACAAACCATCATCCATAACAATACAAGACTTTTTTGCCACTTCCTGAAAAAGCTCTCAGTCAAATGGAAGCTTCTGATCAAATTTACAAAATAGACCACAAATTTATCCTAGGTGACTAAAATTATGACCTCCTAAAATTAACAGCATTGGCAGCTCTGAAACATCTTCACCAAATAATAACAAAGCCTACAACTTCTGGTGCAACCCTTCTTGACCCTATATATGTCAGTCCCTTGCCTTAAACTTACTGTTCGGATGTTCTAAATACATATACAGCTTGACCCTATATATGTCAGTCCCTTGCCTTAAACTTACTGTTCGGATGTTCTAAATACATATACAGCTATCATGGACAAGTGTACTTTGCAACCAATCACTAAAGATATGATTATAGTGCATAGAAGGTTCTCCACAAAAAATGCAATACACATTGCAAACAATTAGATTTCCAGACATTATGGCAAACTATCGTCTTAAATAATGTTGTTCTCAGCTGCTGTATGGCCCAGTATGCTACAGACAGAGCATACATATCAAACATTTCCCCCACTTAACCCTTGCCAGTTATATATATATATATGTATATATATATATATATTTATATATACATATATATATTTCCCCCAAATGTAGGTTTTTTCCCACGATATTTCCCCCAAAGTGAAAATTAGGTATATATATGTGTGTGTGTATGTGAGGTTAGCTTTCTTAAGCACTAGTTCATATATACAACTGAGGAAGGGTTGAGACAGCCCGAAACCTTAAGTTTAAATACTGTTGGGTTAAGTTTTCCATTATTACGTCATAAGTTTTATAAGTTGTCATAAGTTTTCCATTATTACGTCATATAAATGTCGCAACGTCACTGTACTTACTCATTATAACATGGGACGCGTTCCTATGACTTCTGTGACGTCATATAAACTTAGTTGGCCGCGCTCTATCACATAGGCCTCAATGGCTCAGTGGTCAGAGCATCCGCCTTGTGTGCGGGAGG